>JAGVSQ010004863.1:0-18619 GCA_022683975.1 Rhyacophila evoluta | reverse complement strand
AGATCCATATGGTCCATGTTGGAAGCGAACATGATATTAAAAAAAAATTTTAGAATTATCTATTGTATAATACAAGGTTTCCCAAACTGTTCAACGGGACACTTTTCAAACCCGGAAATTTTTTTTAGTTTGGATAATTTTTATTAGTAAAAAGATCTTTAAATGCATTGAAGTGTATAAAACCTTTCCAAATTGTCGCAAAATACCTATTCAAGTACAGTGAAACACTGGTGTTCGACGTAGCATAGTTTGGGAAACCCTGGTGTAATACATTAAAATGTGTGTGTCTACTTATATAGTTATTTTGTAATAAAAGTATATCTCTTATATTTAAGCGTTTGACTGATTATTACAATACCAAAAAAAGTTATTACTATACTAAGCATCACGATTGCCATAAGTTGACAACACGTATCATGAATCTGATAAATTTTTCAGGATGACTAAAAAGCCTCTTAAAACGATGAAAATTTATTAAAAATGTAGTACACTTTTTAAAATGACAATAAACATTATTTCTCCTCCACCACACGCCACGTATCCATACCCGTTATTTGGGCGTATACCATGGCGTAAACAGCCTGAGCTACTCTTTAAAGTTTCAGAAGTGTCTCAAAAGCAACTTTCTATGACCTGCACTGAATGTGCACGATTCCTATTCTAATTAAAAAAGCTCTAACATCTGGTATTTAAAAAAAAATAACCTTTTATTTGCCGTAAGATTTCGCAAATGTTTTAAAAGTTGAAAAATCACTTTTTGTAGATACCAAATCGTAATGGCCGACCGGTCCGATAAACGGTCGAACCAACTGGAAGAGCAATTACCTTTGGGCTGACAAATGGCGAGGCTCGCAGAAAATATGATATTCAACCTACAATTTGGCACATAACCCAGTTGAAGATTCAATAAGACCAAGCTGACGGAGATTAGAGGCAAATAATTAATATTATAATCTATATAAAATTAAGAAATGTAAAGTCCAATCGTCTGGAGTCAATGCAGAAATGGATGGGCATTGGGTCAAAAATCAATTTTTGTGAAAGAAAATATGTCAAAATATGCCTTCGCATTGTTGAGATCCATATACACCACAACCGAAATGGGAAATTTCCATACTGTGTAAATCCATATGCTCCACTTTTAAAACGCACACGGTAAAAAAATATGTTAATAATTCAGAAGTAAAATTTTCGTATATAATGTAAATAAATAGTCCCTGATAAAAAACAATTAAATTTTATTCGCTTACCGGTCACTTGGTTGGAATAAGCCAATAAATTAAAAAAATAAGTACGGAAAATAATAAATTATTGTGAAATTCCAATTAGTATGACTGTACCAGCAATGCACACTCATAAATTTCGATCATATTTCATACGCCCGCAATATTGCGATGTACACCGAAACTTTTTTTTATTCTCCTTGCGTTTTAATAACGTACCGTTGGACATTTAGGAGTGCAAGGCTCCGTCCTGCAATATGTACTTTTAATAACAAGGAGAAAATATTTTAAGGTAAGCGCTTCGAGCAAAACTCTCGTATCTTATAGCGTATCGTTTAGTTTTATATCAATTATTCAGAAATAGTACTTATTTTGATGCAGTTTAAGAATAATAATAAAGAATTCATTATTAATAAATATTGTAAATATTGAATTTATCGAATGAATGAAAGATAAGTCACAAAAATACCATTTCTTTAAGTTTATGATTTTGAGCTGATTTTTAACGTTATGTTACAATACATAATACATATCTTGCCGGTAGCGTAGAAATTAGCGTGTGCGCTTTACATATGGAGAATAAGAGTTCAATACCCATATTTATTGAATTTAAAAATATGAAAATCCAGGAATTTATGCACATTGAATTCAGCAATTGTCTGACAGCCAGTTCACGGGAAAAAATCTGTCAAGATATTTCTCCACATTATATTACGTCGTCATATTACACCTCAAGAAATTGTCGTAAAATGTATTTAACAGAGAGACTTAACCATTAAAACTCGATTACTTCAATTACTTTTTACTTTAACGTCTTTTGCCGGTAATACGACGATATGTGCTAATATATCCAGTAAACATCAGATCAATAAACCCCATTTTTTGCAGCGGAAACCTTCACACTACGTGCTCCACTTTCGGAGTGAAAAATAAAAAAAAACATAACATAATTATTAAATAGTAGTAGGCGACAATAATAATTAAAAAAATATATCGAATATGATGTTTTTTACGGGAGTTAATTGTCAGACAAGTGCCTAACCCAATGAGCATCCAGTCATGAATTTTCATCTTATTGAAAATTCGTCAGATTTCTGAATCGACTCCGCATTCCCCGGATGTAAGGCGTGCACGCTAATCTATATGCTACTTGGCATAAAAGTTATCCAATGTATTTAAGATTAAAAACTATACCAATACTTAAATAATAAACATTATTAAAAGATCGTATTGACTGCGCCTGCACTGCGCCTTGAAATGTTAAGTATTAATTTAAAATGAAATAAGTTTTTCACGTAATGTCATAAAATGCAACAGAATTATAATTATTAAATGTCAAAATTGTTCTTTTATGAAATTTCACTCAAGGAATAATATTTTGGAACCGAAGATCAAAGGTTCAATTCCCGTGATTAAAATATAAATGTTAAGAGTGGTCATTGGGTAGAGTATTACTAATTATTATAAAGAAATATTCTCGTTAGATAAGTCATGTAATCCATATTGAGTTAAATACGGTTGAAAAAACGTTATTAAAGGCAATGTATATAATATAACAAGAAAAGATGTTTAAAAACGTAAGACCAATGTATTTAATAGCTACGAAATTGTAAAGACAATATTAAATTTTATGTCGACGATGTCCTGCTTAATAATTATTTACGCCGGTATATAAAAACCATTGAATATTATGGATGTATATTTTTCTACTTGAATATAAATCGTTATTAAAGGACTTAAAAATCTGAGTGAGTCGGTGAGGAAACGCCCGTGGCTTTAAATTATTTAACTTAATTGAGCGTGAAAATTTTTATTGCAAGTAAAATTTCAGCGAAATTTGTTTTTACGGGGCTTACCCGATTAGGCGGGAAATAAATATAATGCCGCGGTGTTTAAGCATGCCTTCACATGATCTTGTTAAATATCGCTTCCGGTAGAATAAAATAATTAATTTATTATAAATTTTAATGTAAAAGAATCCGAAAAGTATGAAAATGTAATTAAGAAGCGAAAAATAAATCGTAAAGTGTTAATTAAATATTAAGAAATAAATATAATATTAAAAATATAATTTTAAAATAACTAAGATAATAAATATTACAATACATATTACTTGACTTTCATTCTATCATCTGCTAGGTGCTCACACCAGTCGAAGAATACCATGACGAACAGAAAGCTCTTAAAAGCGCCGGGAATACTCCAAAGGCTACGTTCCAAAATCTGAATGATTTATATATGGAAATCAAACTTTCGAAACAACTGATTATTACTATTTATAATTAAGGAACAATAATCATTGTTTGAAGAATAAATAATGTTTCAGAAGTAAACTTACCCTGATAAGTTAGAATTAAAAAAAAAAAAAATTGACAAGTATATTTTGTATAAATAAACGTATGGCGTTCTTGGTAGCGTAGGCACCTAGTAATCCGGAGAATACGAGTTTGACTCCCCATCTGTCGGACTATAAAAATCAGGAAATGCAGAACTGGATACTTATTCGGTTCAGTAATTGTCTGAAAAACAATTCTCGTCAAAAAATAATCTGTCAAGACGTCTTCACATTAGGGAGATCCGTATACTCTTCTTTCGAATTGGATATCTTCACACTGTGTAAATTCATATGCTCCACATCAAGAGCATTCATGGTATATAAAAAATATCATTAATGTTTTGAAAAATGATTCCTTATATTTAATTACATGCTATATGCTTCTTTTATGCAATACTAATTGTTTTTAAACAACTCATTTAAATTTTGGCATTGTGGAATAAGTTCTTTTGGAAAAATATCCTTTGCTAACTGCAGCTTATTTCTTTAAAAAATAATGGAATCTTTTAAGTTAGTTAGTTATTGTTTAGTGTAATAAGTTTTTATTTTCTATTGTATTTTTTAATTATTAAAGTACGTCAAACTTAATTCAAAGAGAATTAAAAAATTGTAAAAATATTAATTAGTTGATATGTTTAATAAAACATTTCATCCTATTCACGTGACAAGTATTATACGTAGTTATGTAAATACGTATCTATTTTATGCTTAATAATAATTGTTTATTGTAGTAAATATATTTATCCAATAAAAATTAAATCGATCTTTGAGGACACGTTGAATAAAACATGAAAGCTCTTTACATTAAAACAATTTGGCAAATAAAATTTTGAAGCCAGCTATTTATTTTTCTTCATCAGTTTGTTTTTATTGTAGCACATTTTCAGCTATACAAAAATCTTAAAAACAATTCAGCCGTGACAAAAACAAAATATGGAAACATAAAGGATGCAAAAAACGAAGAAAAGGGACCCCATTTCGTAGGGAAAAGTTTTCCCGGTATCTAGCTATGTGTCTGTGCTTTTTTTAGAGAAGCTTTTTTTTCTTTTCCGCAAAGGATGTGTGTTTACTCTTTAGGGTGTGTGGTGGCGCTAGTCGTCGGGGATATAAAATAAAATGAAATGCAAATCCGCATCTTTGCTTGCTCTGTCTGCATACAATCCTATTCTGAGAAAACACACGTCGATTTTGTTTACTATATCAAAAATTTTCCTTTAATAAATGACAACACCATTAAAAATTCATAACAAATAATTAACCATCACTATGTATATTGTAAACAATAAATTCTAAGTAAAAAAAAAAACCAAATCCCCAGTTAACAGAGGATCCTGGAACATATTAATTTACATAATTTAGAAATTTATTTCAACGAATTCCTTCATGAAGAATTTTATCTTTCAATAACTAATTTTTAGATTTATTATCTCTTGATACATTATTATGAATAATAGTGCAAATTATGTTATTTTTAACGATGTAATTTCTAACATTATTTAGAATGGTACAATGTTTTGGTAAAATGAACAACTTTTACTCAAAACGATTCTTGATAATAATAAGTGATGAATGAACATCTAACAGTGAAACTAATTAATATTTAAAAAAATATTTTAACTGTTCTGAATAGAAATAGTAATTCATTGTTAAAACTCTTAAATTTTATATGGATGAAATATATCGAAAATAAAACATTAATAAAAGAATTGTACCAGGATATAAAAGCGTCATAGTCGAATGAAAATTTATTTATTTTTACTTCACGCCAGTGACTCATAAGGCGAAAGAAGTCTTTATGTTAATATCTTCGTCGCATGCAAGTGCGTTCTAAGTATTTTGCATACGTTGGATATGAAAACAATTACTTTGTTGTTATTGTAAACTCCCTGCTAAATTAATTTACGTACCATAAAATTACGCCACCTTAAAAAACAAAGTGTATATTTCGGTCTCACAATCATTTACCAACAAGTAAATCTTATACTATAATCGATATTATACATATTATTTAATAGCGATTACCCATATTATAAGAAATGTTACTGCGAAATTAGGCAGTATACAATAATTGCATTACTATTCAATTTCTTATGTATTTAATATTTCAAACTATAAGTAAATTATTGTTATATAGGTATAAGTTCCAGCTTCAGTTTTTCAGTCAAAATATATCTATGGATTTATCTCAATACAACTATAATTTGGATAAATTTAATTCTTAAATGAATTTGCAAAGCCAATTTTATGTATACTATGTAACTACTGTAATAAATTTCAAAACACTTTCTTTCAGAAATTGAGTCTTCAAATATTTCTGTTGCGTAGATATGGTTAAATTTAATGATGTAATAATGGATGACTAATAGGTAAACGATATGCTGACGGTTAATATTAATGAGAAAAATTTATTAATAAAATTAAAGTAACATTATTGTCAAATACATAGCGGGAATGGTCCATTTCGGAAGCAATTACTATTAAATATGAGTATGAAAGATGAAACGAACTTAAATAATACGAAATTCCAACATAATATTAAGAGTTGGTTTATTATGTTATATTGAAGGCCATACGTTGGAAACACGTATAGTACATTTGATATCTTGTTGAAGGGAACAAAATAACCTTATAAATAAAAAAATATGTAGTGATAAATTACTGTAAGCGAAACACACTTTTTTAAATAATATTATTTCTCGAAAGTGTACTTCATTTTTATAATGGTTCTAATACCGAACAAGGTTTTTTAGTGCTCATGAAAATCTTGAAAAATGTATGATAGATACGTGTTGTTGACTTATAGCCATCGATGTGTATTTTATAGTTTATAAACGTACTTCCCGGTAGGTTAGAGGTTAGCGTGCGCACCTGTCAATTCGGGAAATGCGAGTTCGATTCTTACATCTGTTCAAAAACGCAGGACTGGGTGCCAATTGGGTTGAGCAACTAACTGTCTGACTAACAATTATCATAAAATAACTTTAGGATATATTCACATTTTGGGATGGATATCCTTATACTGTGTAGATCCATATGCTCCACTTTGGGAGCGAACATGGCTTAAAGAAAATAAAAAAATTAACACTGTCAAAAAAAAAAATTTGCAAAAAATGATCCTAGTATAAGGGGTAATTATAAGTAAAAAGCAAGAGAAAACGCGAAGCTAGTAGAGTTATTGAAAAGTATTTAACTATGAAATTGCATAGTATAAATTGTAATCATAAGAGAATATAAAAAAAAATCAGTTTAATATTATGTTATGGTATCAATTCACCTTGTGAAAGCTTGCTGATGCCAAGGAGATAGTCACCAGTGCGCCGTTAACAGTTCAAGCGAATAAAATTTTAGCGAGTAACTTTATTTCGTTGGGGCTCTTTACGTTCAATCTCACGAGTTTAGGCAAACATTACGTCTTGAAAGTGAAAGGATATTTTTTAGGTGGTAAAAAGTATTTTTTTTTTACCAAGTCGATCTATTTTATGCGATAGAGCGTAAATATTATAAATTGGCATTTTTATTATAACTGAAAAAAACTCATCAAAAATAAATAAAGGCAGGTATGAAAGTAAAAACATGGAGATACAAGACCATATCTATAACAAATAATTACTAAAGATTACGGATTTTTTAAAATTATTATATTTTGCTATTGAAGTGAAGTCTCCGCAATACTGTATAGATTAGAGTACGCGCTTTGCATCCGGAGAATGCGGGCTTGATTCCTACTGCTGAGTTAAAGTAAATGCGACCGGATGTCCATTGGGTTGAATAATTGTCTGGCACACAGTTCTCAGGAAAAAACTGTCAAGATGTCTTCAATTTGCAGAGATCGATGCACTCAACTTTAGGAGTGGATTTCTATACACTCTGTAGATCTATATACTCCTGCTTGGGAGCGAACATGGTGTGAAAAATAAATTATACAATAACTATTCAAAGATAAAATATATAAAAAATACCTACTTTTAAAAACAAGAAACTGTAAAGATCTAAATCTTAAATTTACAGTTATACTTCATTATAATTTTATAAATACTGATAAAATATTTAAAATAAAAATTTTGAGACTAGTATTTGTATATAAGATATTAATAAATTAATATGTTGACAAAATTGAACGTATGAGTTTTTATAATAAAAGTTGTGGGTTACCATCATTATGCAGGTTAAAATGAAAGAAACCGGACTTCAGTATTTCATATTGTGACGAACAAATAATAGGCAATCAAGTACTAAGTATGAATATTGTATTACATATGAGAACTGCCCGAGTGATTTATATGTAAATATAAACAAAAACGCCCACTTTGTGATATGTGTTCACTTTGTGGAATAAGTCACATTAATGATGTCCCTCAGAAATGCACACATAACAAACAATGAAAATACCGTCGAGGCAAATTTATACTTGAACTGAAGCTGAAAATTTCACTGCTCCTGCAAAGTGAGCGCAAATGAATTTAATAACAGGCACACCACGGCGTGAAGCATTAGGTAGAAGTTAATATGCTATTCTACGCCAATTTGTCCCGAGAGATGTCGCTATCATCACAGCAACGGATGCATGCATGCCAGCTACGACGACGGCGCGTCGTTGTTGCAACATTGAGCTTTATAACGAGACGAAAGCTTTTCGTGCTGGATGAATAATAATCAAAGATATTGCCTGGATAATAAGCTCACTACAAAATAAAATAAATTAAAGTTATTTGATGGAAATCATGTTAAAAGATACTTGTCTTCAAGACTAACCCAGAAGATATTATAAATCACAATGTTGTGGGATAAAATATTACAAACAGACAATGTTAATAAGAGAGCTTTTAAAAATTAGAATAATGACATATGAAGAGCTTTGTGAAATTATACCAAGAACTATTATTTTTCATTTAAATAACGAGACAACTAAAAATCGGAATAGAAAAGTAATCCTTTTTTTTTTTTTGTTTAAAATTGATGAAACTTATATACAAGTGTGAGAGTATTTAAAATCTTAGATTAATTTAAATTTGAAAAAAATGTATTAATTTTGTAAGCGTTTGTTTCGTCACTTTTGTATAATATTCCACTTTTGGAACGGATATGGATTGAAAAAATCACAATTGGAATGTATGAAATTTATCTCATAAAATAAAATATATTTTTTAATTTTATGCAATGAAAATATTTGGATTTAATAAAATAAGCTATTAAAATTTACATCTTTAAATCTGGTAATTTTCTGAGAAAAAGATTTATAAATAAGTTATTGTGTATATATTTCTTTTTATACCACGTTCGCTACTAAAGTAGAGCATATGGATCTACACAGAATGAAAAAAGAGAATTGTAAGTAAGATAATTGCTCAACCCGATGGACCCAGTTTTGCATTTTTTGATTTTTAAAATTCAACAGATGAGAGACCAAACTCGCATTCCCCGGATTGATATAAGCGCACGCTTCCAGCTAACCTACCGAGGAGACAGTATACACAAAACAAAAATACGCTGAAAATATGAGAGAAAAAAAGAGTGTTAAGCGTTAGTGTCTTTGATTATTAGAGATTGTGGATTCAAATCCCGTAACTATTAAGAGTGTTTTTTCAAATCTGGAAGATTGCATGTTAAATGAAATGAAAATTTGCAGAAAAGTAATTCGGTAAAAAATATATTAATAGATGTTAAAACATTGCAAAGATCCATATACTATATTTAGAGAGTAAATGTTTTTGAACTATAGATATCTATATGCCCCACTTTTGAAACATGGAAAGAAAAATCGTACGAAATGATCTTTAAATAAGAAAATTTTAGAAATATTATTTTGCATTTCTTACAGGAACCTACGCGTTGAAATTTAATCTGGTTACAGGATGCTAAGAAGATTTTTAATACTCGCGGAGCCAATTTCGCAGGCTCGTCATATAAAGCTAACTGTATGCCTGCGTTCCCATTGAATCCGCCTGAATGGCCACAAGATTTGAAGTGAGCGAGGTGCCGTGGCAGAGAGATCTCAGCCAAACGCTCGGTAAGGCTTACGTAAGGTATCCACTTGCATTTGTCGTAGCGCTGTAAAAGCGCGTTTCTCAAAATCATCCCGGAAAATCGGTAAACTTTTGATATATTTTCTAAAATAATTAGTTTTCTGTCGTTTATTTTATTAATCTTGATTCACAATGAACGTTATTTCTCAGTACTACGAGTGAACAAATTTTAGAGTATTTGCTTTTTTCGTCCGTTCCGTAAGTGAAACATATGGATCTACACCATGTCAAAATATCCAATTCAGAAATCGAATATATCAGTCTCTACAAGTTCAATACTTACGTTAGTAGTTTTTTTTCCACAAAATTTGATTGTAAGCTAAGTACTAAGCCTTTGAATTAAAAAAATCCATCAGCAGTAGAAATCAAACTCGCAAATTTTGGTTATGCATTTTGCACACTAACCTCTCATCTAAGGGGAGAAAAGCATTTACTATAATTTAATCAAAGCTGCACAATTTACAAATTAAATAAAAGTTTACAGATTTCAGAAGGATATAGTTTTTAAATCAACTTACATCAATCAGCGTTTCGTTAGTATGGACTATTTTGTGATATATTTTTTAATTTGTATAGTATAGTTTAAAATAAAATTTTAGCTCTTAAAAATGTAAGTTTCAATGAAATATGAATTACAAAGACTCATAAATAGATTTTACTGTAAAATTTATCGGCGTACGAAGATGTATTTTTCCACTCGCTCAGACAGTGGAAAACTTCTGTAATATGATGTAATCAACTATTTTTCATTCCTAAATACAAGATTACCCTGCTAATAGTCATGCCAATGCAGAGAGCAATGGTTATGTTTAACAAGATTGCCTTATATATTGATATCTTCCACCTATATGAAAAGAGTTTAGATGGATGCTATTATATACATTATTAGAATAGGGTATGTCTAACTTACTTAGTAGACACTCTCTCCTTCTACTGTATAAAAAAAAATCTATCTATTTTTCTTATATTATTACAATACTGTCTTTAATTTCGCCTAAAAATTCAGTAATACGGGTTCAATTCCCTACCTGTTGAATTTAAAAAATCTAAAAATGCAAGATTGTATGCCTATTGGGTTGAGCAATTGTCTGATAAACAATTCTCGTAAAAATAATCTATCAAGACGTTTTCAAATTGTGGAGATCGATATACTCCACTTTCGGAGTGGATATCTTCACACTGTGTAAATGCATATGCTTCACCTTAGGAGCAAATATGGTATGGGACATATATATATCGGGTTATAAATACACTGAATTTATAATTTGTTATGTTACAACACGTGCGAAATAAATAAATATACATATTGACAGACTTTCCTGGAAAAACAATTGATTACTATCCCGTTGATTATTACCATTACATATATTATCCTACAAACCATTAGGCAAACAGTTCCGCATCTTTAATTTATTTAAAGTCCTGAGAAGTAATAAGATTTTGATCATTACGCCCTAAAATCGTGGATTAATAAATTATATACACCATTATATATCAATACGTCAAATATAATTTGAGAAACACAACCTTAGATGAGTAAGATGGAAGTGTCGTAGAACACGGAAGGTTATAGGAGTAGCCCGCCTCTACAATAAATCTCATTGCTCTATATTTCTATGTACGTTTGTACTGCTTCCCGGATCTATTCGGATCCGTGACATAACATGAGTTTGTACTACGAATATATATATGTTGACATGTGCACTGAGTATAGAATTGCATCGATGGAAAAGCGTACAGAAGATTACGGAATATAGATTTGATGTGCATTTTGAAAATATTTCACATTGAAAATATTTATACTGTAGTTTCCTGCAATATGAAAGATATTAAAAGTCAATGAATATATTATCGCAATATTTGTTGATCATTTGATTTAGTTATATTTTATATCGTCAGTGTACTGGGACAATCGATTAAGTCACAATTTTTAATGAAATTACTGAAATATGATCCGTAAAAATTGGCATAATCCATTCACACAATCGTATGTTTCATTTTTCATTTAAAACTTTTTCAATATTCACCATAAGTTTAATTTAGTACCTTTAATTGAAAATTAGATTTTTTAATACTATTAATTATTGGTAAGTCTCCCCAGTAGCGTAGAGGTAAGCGCCTAGCAACATGGGAATATGAATTCGATTTTCCATCTGTCGGTTTATTAAGAATTCAAAAATGCAGATCTGAATGCTTATTAGGTTGAATAATTGTCAGACAAATAATAATCGGTGAAATAATCTGCCATGATGTCTTCACGTTGCGGAGATTCGTTTACTCTACTTTCGGAGTGGATATATTCACCCTGTGTGGATCCATATGCTCCACTTTGGGAGCAATCATAGTATAAAAAAATATTGGTTGCTGTTAATTCTATCAACAACTAATGTGACGAACTAATGAGGTGTTTAAGGGTTCCTTCTAAATTATAAAGTATTAAATATATTACTTTGGATGAATTCATCGACTTACAATCTTCTTAAACATGGGAAATATTATCTCAGGATTGTGTTGGAGCAATTTTAGATGTCAATTGACGACATATTGATAATGAACAAAGAACACCTCGCAAATCATAAAAAAATACAAAGATATTCTTTAATTTTATTTACTTTATTTTTTATTATAATGAAAAATATTTTCGGCGTATTACATATTAAAATGTGGTATTCTTTTAAGTGTTATAATATTAATAATGTTTTATTTTAAATATATTGGAAGCCACTTTTTCAAATCACGGATCATATTATAAATCCGCTATTGTTATCAATCAGTGCCAAACTACATCATGTAAAATTATAATACTTATATAAATAAGCCGCCTACTATAAGTCAAACTTCTGCCATTGGAATAAATTTTGATTATTGGATATAGGGCTGTACTTAATTTTTTAAGTAAATCTATAAATGAACTTAAAAACTCTGAGTATGATGGTTATAACCAAGAATTAATAAATTTCAACAAACGACAGGCAATTCACGAATTTTTCAAATAAATTTTAGGTTTTTTAAAAACAATTGTTGATAAGATTTATAGTTTTGTTTACTTACAAATTTCTTTCTCATTTTTCGAGTATTATAAGCCTGTTATTGTTATCAAAAGTTACAAGATTCACAGTGATAACGAATACCGGCGTCCTCTGCCTTATATTACATGTTACATTATTTTGTGCAAAGTATAAGGTATTCATATTGACTTGTTATTTCTATAAATATGTTCATATTTTATATAAAATGATCAGATTGAATAGAAAATTATACTCATATGTCTATATTTGGTGTACGAAGAAAACAGCATTGGTTATTTGGAAGAATTCTTTGATTTTCCAGAAACTACAATTTAAGATTACAGAAGAAACAAAGTTGCAACGGGAACGAATAAACGAGATAAATGGTCGGAAATATCTTGACATTTATGTAAACATTCAGGAGCTTTGCTCCACCAGCCACCAGAAAGAATCGAGGATTACAGATGAGCATCCAGCGATGCAGCTGAGGCAAAATGTGAGTGTATTCAACGAAACTTTCGTGTACATAATACATATCGTCTGTGGAAAATAAAAAGGACGTAACTCTCAATATTTCAAAATAGCTTTTATTCGATAATCGGAATGTAAACAGTTTAATACACGTTTTATCAGAACAATATAAGCTAAACATGCCGAATTTGTAACAAATTTTAGCTTTTAATATTGAAAAGATAATGTTCTGTAAAATTTTCAACCAGCAAAAAGGCCTTCCACCCAATTAATTGTGTTGATTTTTCTTAAATGACTTCTTAAATTGATATTATATTGAGTAAATAAAACACGGGCATTAGTTTTCATGTACTTTAAGGTTGTGTGTATTCAACATTTTGACTTTGGCCCAAAATCATTAAATGAAGATCTTTCCCGCCTGTTTTAAAATTTTTTATGTCTAGGTTACGTTCTTTTTCCTTTCTACAGTCCATACAGAATTCCCATTTCTTCAAAAACGTCTAAAAATATTCGAATTTAAGCCGTGTTAAAAAAATATCATTACTAATACAACGACCATAAAGTACGTTGAATTATAATTTGTATTAAAGTTAAATTAAAGTTAATATGTGTTAGATAAGTAATATAAAAAAAAAAATCATTTATATCTCGCCTACGAAATATTGTGTATATCTTTAAACTATCTGATTATTTACAATAAAAATAAATCTATAGCGTAACCTTCTTGGAATTCAGACCCGTATGAAATAATGAAAACATAATCCAATAATACGTAATATTATCATATTAAAGTATTTCTCTTACGTCTGGGAAAAAGATAAAAAATAAAAATTCCGTGCAAGAGAAAACATTAGAATAATCTTGACAAGGGTTCACGGCATATATTTTTGAATTATGTAAGTTGAGAAGTAAGATAAAATGTTTATGTGATTTTTTATCTTATATGGTGTACATATGGGCATGTCTTGTTAGCTTTTTACGTAAAAATGAATTTGTCACTGTATTTTTACACAAGTAAATATTGTATATCATTTCTTTTGTATTGAGTTACTTCCATAACTAACAAGCTGTACTTTATCAATAAAATATAATAATCAAAAATATATGTTTTTTCAATAACGTCTGATCTCAATGTAGCTAACCTCTCCCTAGTAGCATTGAACTTAATAATTATTAAGAACTTAATATTTTCGACTGATGGTGCTTGATGGAAATTGATTTTAAATTCTGAATTGAACTTAATATACGCGTCTTGAATCGGGGAATTTGGGTTTGATTTCTTCATTCATCGCATTAACCGAAAATGCAAAACTGGATACCCATTGTGTTGGATAATTGGCTGACAAACAATTCTCGTGAAAAATAATAAGCCATCACATGTTTTTAAATTGTCAAGACTTATATTCTCCACTTTCGGAGTGGCAGTTTTCGCACTGTATAGATCCATATCTTCCACTTTATATAATATGGTAAAAAAATGTACGTGCAAATTTTTCTACAACCTATTTTTTTACGAGAATTGGCTATTACCAATCAACATTTTGACAACCACATCCTAGATATTAATATATTTTTATAAAAATTTAAAAATTAAACTCATAGCAAAGCATTTGTACTTATAAATCAAAAAGAAAAAGACATGAATACCACGAATGAAATTCCTATTTATTTGTGGAACTTCATTTCACAATCTTTAAATAGTTGTAATTCAATTACTATTCTATTATATAATTTCTAGTTTTGTCAATATTTATCAAGTTTGTAAAACTAATATTTAGCATCTTAAATACTTCTCATTCAATGTAATAAAGTAAAAAACTAAAAAAAATGAGATATTTATACGTACGTAGTCAAAGTTGAGTGAAGAAATTGTCTGATAAACAATTCTATTAAATCGTGTCTTCATGTTGCATTCTTTTCTAATAAATATCTTCAAACTGTGTATATCGATATGCTTTACTTTCGGAGCGAACATAGTATAAAAAAAGTTTGTTATAATTTGATTAAATAAACGTTTCCAAAATTCATTAAAATACGAGTATAAAACAATACAGTATTTATTTTTATTCATACAACGAAACTGAATGATTTATTTTAACTCTAATATCCAACTTTAAAGTGTGTGCAAATTTTTAGTCTAGTTAATAACCCTTTCATTTCATGTTTATACAACAAATACTAAAAAGAAATGCATTGATGAACAATTTTAATGCGCTGAAGCTATCTCCTTATAATATTTCAATTAGATTACTATTTGGATTAGTTTCTCCTCAATTTATAGATATCTTCAAACTGGGTAAATATACTTCACTTCGGGGGCGAACATAGTATAAAAACAAATGTGAAAGTCTTGCACATATATCAATTAATAAAATTACATTTTTTTTATTGAAATAACAGTAATTTTAATGTGTAAATAAAACTTCTGAAAATTACAGTTTTTGAGTTATGAGGCTGTCAGTAAAACTATGTATTTGAAAATATTTAGAATCAATGTTTAATCTTATGATTTGAATATTTTGAAGTATTTTTTATTCATATTTAAAGATAGTGCCAGATAAAATTACCAACAACTGAATTATTTGCCGATATTTCATAACAATTGAGTGTATAGCAATGAATTATTATTATGCTAGTAAATGTTTGTTTTGATTGTCACTCACCGGCTCCACCGCGATGCACCATCTCGGCCACTGGAAGACATGTGTCGTAAACAGACGGTTAGTGGTATCGTTGATGGTAGAGGAGAAGGAGATTTTGCTCATTCCCTTGTAATAACCGATGATCCAGCTCACTCAAGCGGAATACAACCTCACTGTGAACGAAAAATGAAATTACATTATCATAATAAGATCAGACGGATACTTAAAATTAAAACCGATTAGTGAATAAATTATAATAATAAAATGATGACAACGATCGAACGAATTTTATTGATTTCATCAAAATATTTTGTTATTAATTTCCACAACGTAGTTTTACAGTGATTTACAACTCCGATAGCGTAGAGGTTAGCGTGCACGCTTATCGATCCAGAGAAAGCGGGTTCCATTCCCACACCTGTCAGATTTTTAAAAATCCAAAAAGGCAGAACTGAATGCTCATTGGAAGACCGTGTAAAAACTGTGTAAAGCAAAGTTCGTTGTATTTACAAGTTAATTTTTGGAATTGTAATATTGTTATTTTTCTAATTGGAATCTAAACAAAATATTCTTCATAAATTTATTCATACTTTTGAACAATTGCTGAATTTTCCGAGTTCTTTTATAATTATTCAGAAAATTGCCAGACTTTATACATATGTTTACGCACTTTATAATTGAGCAAAACAAATATACTTGCATCTCGCAAAAAATAAATAAAATGCTGGTATCGATACATTTTAATTGAATTTTATTTAATATATACTTACAACCGACGAGATAATTGTATTAAAAAACATTATGTAAAAAATATTGATGATAAGAGCTTTTTCTTTATAACTACGTACCAGCTTTATTACCAAGTGTTACAAATTTATTTCAATACTTAGCTGTAGAAAATATTTTAAGTCTCTAATTGATGATCAATCATGATATTAAAAATGTCCACTTAATTGACATGTAAAATTTTTACGTAGTCACTATTTTCTATTTCGGAGAAGCTTTTACGACCACATGTATTTTTTGTTATGTAATATAGATTACTTTGTAGTAATTAATATTTAAATCTTTTAACTAAATTTGTACAATTATTTCGATAGAAATTTTATAATATAAAATATTTTTCGTAAGTATTTGCAGGTATGTTTATTCTAATCTTTAGTGGTGCGATTTCTTGCCACGTCACCTTGAAGAATTATGCAAAGCGACAAGTGTCGTAGCTCGTTAGGATTTGTAACAAATGCGTTAAGATTGCTTCTACCAACGTCCAGAAATAAACTTCTTTGTATCCAACATTACAAATATAATATTAAATACATTTATAGAGATACATAATATTAGATTATCTTAGGCAAACAAAACGTTTTCTATATTTTTAATCTTTTATTTAAATCTTTTTGATCCATTATTTACTGCGCAAATAATATATTCATTATTTAAAAACTCAATTGGACTCTACAAAAATAAAAAAATATCGTTATATCTTTTATATTGAAAGCTCTGTAATATATTTTATAAATAATCACTAAAACCAATTTTAATACAAATTTTTGTCATATACTTTGCTTTACTTTTTTCGCTTTGAAAGTGGAGCATATGAATTTATACAGTGTGAAGATGCTTGCTTCGAAAGTAGAGTATATAACAATGTGAATACATGCCTTGCCAGATTATTCTTTCACAAATTTAGTTTTCAGACAATTTCTCAACCCAATAGGCTTTCAGTTCCAATTTTTTTCTATCCGGCAGATGTGGGAATCGTATCCGCATTCCCTGAATGCAAATGCGCGCACGCTTACCTCCACGCCATCGAGGAAACCTTGAAGTGATATTTCAGCATTTTAAACAATGCTCCACTAACTATGGTAAGTTTTATATTAATCTATTTACATTTCTGAATTTAGGAGTGCGTCATTTAAATGTTTATAGTATAAATATGCCAAAAAATGAAACAAGCGTAACATTTTTTATAGAAATACTGTAAATAGATTTCAAATATTTTTCAAAATGAACTATCAATTTGAAGCTTTGAAAAAAGATAGTGAAAATTTAAATATAGAAAAATCTCAAATTGAGTTGTATAAATAAATGTAATTTAATAAGGTAATACAATTTCTTGTATTCAGGTAAAGGCATGTGGAAAGTATTTATTTTAAATTAAAGCATGTTCGGGATCGTAAACTTTAAATGATTACCTAAGTAAATGTAAAGAGTGTCATTATTTAATCAATTTAGCAACAAATACAACAAATTTTATAGTTCGAAATCGTTCTTTGAAGTATAAAAATTAATAAAATTTTGATTTTATTTTTTGGCATATAACCACGAAATTATGACTAAAAAGCTCGTTGATATTTTATTATTTCCGGTTGTTATATTAAATTAATTGTTCTAATGGATGATGTAAAATTACTCTAGATCGAAATGTAACTAACTATTGTAGATTTATAGAAGATGTTGCTAAGAAATAATAGAAGTGAGCGAATCAAATTGAGAAAAGTTGCATCATACTGGAGAAGATTAGCGGCAGATAAAGTAGAGAGAGAACGTATTGTGCTAGCTAGTCAAAGGGAAATAATTCGCATTGTGTATGGGACACGATTAAATGGAACCAAAATGTATGTAAGAAAACGAAGCGTGGGATGAAAATATATAATTGAACGAAGTATAGACGTTCTTCTTATATCGGCATTTCATTTATTCGTCAAATTAAATTTAATATTGGTATTGATAAGTTTTTATATTATATTTCACGAAGTATTGAAAATAATCAATTCATTTGAGAGTGTGTTGAGTATATTTATCCTTCAGATGTAAATAATAAAATGTAAATGTTTTGGATTCTAAAGAACTTAAAACTGATAAACTTTCATATGTGAGATCACTGTTAGCGACCCGGGTTTCGCCTTTTGGCATC
>JAGVSQ010004862.1:0-18623 GCA_022683975.1 Rhyacophila evoluta | reverse complement strand
TCTCACATATGGAAGTTTACCAGTTTTAAATAATTTAGAATTTAAAATCAATTTCATCAAGTACCATCAGTCAAACATATTAATCAGAACAAAATATATTTACAGCATAGACAAAGCCTTGATGTTTCCAATTTAGTTGGTAAAACTATTACACATTCAAATTTAATTGTATTTTTAACAATGGAGACGTGTAGGTGCAGATATTTGGGGAGAATATCTAATTCTTACATAAATTATTGATTTTTCTTTTCTTTTTAATTTATATATAAAATACTCCTTTCATCGAATTATTCCCTGCTGCTAGAGTCTGTATGTATGCGCTATTTGGTTATAAATAATATATGTAAAGGTATTCGAAACAAACATGACGCTCACTATCGATTTTGAAGTGTGAAGAAGAAACTGGTACTTAAAAGATTGATTAGTATTGAAACGAGAAGATCCTTATACAGGTGTACTTGTGACCGATAACATACATCAAATGAAGCCCGCTTGAAAAGGGTTGAGAGCCATTATCTAAATCGATCCATCGTCGGCCCAATCATAAACAGCCAGTACGGAAGGTATGTCTTAACTCAGGTTCACTTCAGTTTGAGAACTATAGACACATATAATATTTGTTTATTCTCACTTGCTAAAACGATATATTTAATTCAATTTCGATCGGTATATCTAAAATATAGTAATACATCTAGATTTTTGTCGAGAGGTGCAACCTCATTCGAAACATTTGCGACATCAGGAATATACTGACCCATTCCACTTATAATAATTAGATAGGATTTCTACGAGTATACTTATCCGTAGTCCCAAGTACTCGCCCGAATATCGCTCATCCGGAGAAGCTGACAAACCCGACATCAGTACGTATTTATAAAATATTGGGATGTGATAGCATAGCTTCACATATTCACCGATGCAATGTTTAATAGTATCGCGAGAATTCGGAATATACGATTCACACCGCGTAATAATTATTTTATTATATTTTAAGTGAAACAATAGCAACAACTTTGCATGGCCTGATTTGGATTTATGCATTTACTCACGAACGACATAAAAGCTTTCCAACGTGCGTACGTTTAATTTACATACTTTAATATGCAACTAATGTTATATAGACTGCAATTTATATAAAGTACATTTCGAATAGTTTCACATCATAATATTATAATTTAGACCGAAACCATAATTGTGCTTATTTTGTTATGGTATGTGACACAATTGAAGCAAAATCAACGTTGAACGCTGCGTGTCAGGTGGAATCTTATTTATTGTATATGAACACATTATGTAGCACGTTAAAATAGTTATTCATACTTTCAGATGAATGATCAGATAAGATTGTATGTTGAAAATTACGTAATGGAAGAAACCGACTAATAATCAAACAGATACTTTATGTTGAAGACAACATCGCAAGTAGTTTTTTTCCATAATTTAAATAAAAACTTATATTCCGAGAGTGCGACTATAACCAATTCAGAATACTCCGGAAAAACAAAGCGAGTAAGCCAGCCAGAAAACCCCGCTAGCTTGATAAACTAATAAAATTTAGCGGAAACGACAGTTAGTGAGACCAACGGATGGAGAATTAGATAAACTAACGGTTTTCTTTCAGCAATGGGACACTAACAGATAATGAATAATTATTTAGTATGATACAAAAAGCGCTTTCAACGGGTGGAGAGAGTTGATATGTGTCCCCAGAGAACAACATAAGCGGGCTTGAAATCGAGTGATATTATACACAAAGAGGAAGCAAAATAATAATCATTTTCCGTATGAATTCGCAAACAAAACGCTTAAATGAAACGTGAACACGTAAATAAAGAGGGCGACGATAAATAAATCATGGGCTTATAACAACACCGTAGTATGAACTGGAAAATTCGCGTGACCGCAAACTTCAAACCGACGCGTTTGAAGAGAACGTATGTACTCAATTATCAGCGAAATGATTTCTAAAAAAAATAAAATACAACAATCGTAAAAATATACACGCACTGGCAAAATGGTTGAATGTTTCGAAATTTTCACTTTATAATCTGCCTGAAAATTAGAGGAATTCGTAAGACTAATCATATGTTTCTGAAAAGGCTTCATGAATATTTGATAATAATTTCAGGTTTCAGAAAACATGGTTAAAAGCAAAAAGCCTCAGCGTTAAATATTTATTTCAATTAGAATCTGTTCGCAAATTATTTCTGAAATTGAGAGCAATATGCGAGATAAATTAATTTGAAAACTACGTTCAAATACGAATAAATGGTGAACCCCGAAACAATTTTGTTTTACGAATAATTGGTAGCAATTATTATTAATTTAATCATGGTTTTAAAGTTGAATATAGAAGATACAAAGTTCTGTTTAGATATCTCGTTCGATGTTCACTCCCACATTGTTTTGACCAAATATTTTATTTGTAAAAAAACTTATAACAGGAATGACTTAATACAAAATGAACATCGTTTTTATACATTATAAATACACTCCCACATGTAATATAACTCGATATATGAAAATGGTTCAGAAATTTAGTGGATGTAAACTTAACTATCAGACAGAGGCAGGGTCACTTGTGACTAAAAGAAAAAGCATCAGATCCGAAATCACCTAGTAAACACTAGTTATCGAAAAATATGACGTTAACTAATTAAATATCTGGGTTTATCAACTCCTTATGTTACTTCTTACGTGATATGTTGCTGCGAACTATATAAGGGAGACATTTGGAAATACAGTCACGTATGGACGGCTGAGGTAACATGGTCGTGTCCATCACATACTACGAATCGCCCACAAACAGAAAACGCAGGACGGTACAAACTGTGATAGTTTACCGAATGACAATATAATTATGAACAAAATTAACCATTAATTGCGAGGATTGATTGAGTTTTGTAAGTAATATAATACAGATTAACGGATATAATTTATTTTTCCTCTTACTTTTAGTTTTGCACCGAGGATTATATAAAATGAAAGGTTGAACTAACTGATTAAACAGCTGTAAAAACGCTCATAGAATGTTACAACGCCCTCATCCGAATAATGTACACAAGTAAAATTTTATTGACTCACTTTCATCGGACTGGGGCGCCGAGAGAATGGCGCTGTGCTTCTTCTTCACTTCTTCGACGTTCTCCTGGATCTTGTCGATCATGGCCCGAATTTCCTCCACCTGTCAAAATAAACAAACGTACAGCTCGATTAATTATTCGTTATTCTACGTCCACATTACAACGGAAGACGCTATTTCAGTACACATACATAAAAAAAATAGTTTCTCGGCTATGTTATATGAAAGCATGACATTGTTTTAATGGAAATGTTGAAAAAATATCTCTACGTAGGTTACAGTATCACCATAAGTACACCAAAGGAATTGTCTTAAATCGAGGAGTCTAATAAATAAATAAGCAGAAAATTGATATTTGGAATAGTAATCGCTTATTGATCGTCAAACGAAAGCGAGCACAGAATTATGTTGACTTTCTATACGCATGTAAGGTGGATTTTAATATAATTTTATCAATGCACCTCTATCGCAATATCACCGCCAACATTTAGCAGATTACAACAGACGAGGAAGAGGATATTCTAAACTTGTAATAAGACAGTATTAATAGTAAAATGTTTTTTTATACAGTGATCACAATGAAATACGAATAATCCCATTTTAACGTTATTTGTGTATGCCAAGACCAGCGGTTTTTATTGGATATTTTTATTTAAAATAAATTTAAGTATCTATAAATTTTGTACTCAAATATGGACTTAATGTACAAAAAAACAATTATTTCAAGAATTCAGTCGTTGAATACATCAAAATGAGTGATTACACAAAATATTATGTCAAAGTAGCACTAAATTCATTTCCATTTGCAACGAAATGAAATCTTTATTCAAATCGAAGTTGTATATTTGTACCGCAAACAGTAAGAAAGCTACAGTAACCATTCCGTTATGTTATATTTATCTTTGGTATCGATTTAGGATAAATTCGAACGAAACATTTGTCAATACAACCAAAGCCGTGAATTCGTCATACCGTTTCGAGTTTAAAAGCGTCGGGTCTGCCGGTTCAATATAACCACAATTGCGATATCGTGAGATATGCACGAAAAGACGCAAGTAAATAATACAATAGTAAAACGATGTAAAAGTGTTGAGTCATGCTACCGAAGGCATTTTCCACCGGAGCGCCGGCAGTACCTTTCTATGGTCTGGGTTTCGAGCTGTTGCTTGGACAGCACCAGTCACTTGTTGAAAGTGAAAAATAAATGTTATCTTGGGGATTTCACACAAAGCGATCTACCTGCCGAGAACATCGCCTTGGGTGACGATAAAAAAGCACAATATACAGAGAGCTTTATATTCACGGGTGAAGCGTTTCAGAAAAATCGCACGTAATGGAATGCGGGATTTACGCAAAAGAAGAAACGTTAAAGTAAACTGACTACTTAGGAAAAGAAATGAACGTTTTACGCCGTTTACATTTCGTGATTAAAATATTGTTATTTGGGCATATAGATAGAACAGAAGAACGTTAACATTTCCTAAGTATTATTCATTCACTGACTAGAAAAAATATACCACAGCAGTAAAACTTTCTAGCAAAATCACCAGTTTTTAAAATATCATACGATCGCAAACAGATATAGCTATACAAAGTGAAATATACGAAATCACACATGTATTGTCTCTATACAATGTCATAAATGATCTGAAGCGACTACTTTATTATAATTTGATAATACTTTCACATATTCGGCAGTAATATAGGGCCATTTTATGCCGGTAAAGCACACCTCTCTATACCATATTTGATCCCAATGTGGAGCATATGAATCTACACGGTGTGATGAAATCTACTCCGAAAGTGGAGTATATAAATGTCCGCAATGTGAAGACGTCTTGGCAGATTATTTTTCACGAAAATTGTTTGGCAGACAATTGCTCAATCCAATGGTAATCCAGTCCTGTATGTTTACTGCAAAGTACAACAGTGACTGTAAATGACTAAATGGATAAGCATGCGCGCTCGTGAATCGCTCGAAATTGGTTTTCGCGGATTCAATTCCGGTAGCTTTATGTCAGCCACTTGCTTTAAGTGTGTATAAGGGGCCTAAACACGTGGTAGATTACTTTGCACTGAGTTTATTGGTCATCGATTGGACATAAAACACAAGCTTAAGATCAAATATCTATAAAAACAGTCGATCAGGATATCAGTATATTATATAAATAATATTTGTTTATTACACGTTCATGTACCGATTTAGACCGAGGTTAGCGTGCGCGCCTCGCATCCGGAGAATGCGGGTTCGATTCTATAATGAAGATAAGACATGTCTTCACATTGCGGAGATCTATTTACTACACATTCGGAACGGATATATTCATACTGTGTAGATCCATATGCATAATTGTGATAACCAGACACCTGCACGCATGACAGCTGCGCACATGATAAGTGCACACATAGACAACTGCACGCATGACAAGTGTTCACATGACATCTGCGCACACGTTGAAGTGCTCATACTAACACAGAAATTAATATTATAAAATACATTATTAAATGTAAATGACTTCTTTCTAGAGTTGATCTAATTATCATAATATTTATGTAAATCACCAAACCTAATCGCGATATTAATTATAATGTGAGAAGTTCATTAATTTAACAAACAAAATTAAATTTATAACCCACCGACACCGCCAATAGAAATGGGGCGGGATAAGACTTTTCGCTCGTTTATAATAAGGCGAGTAAAATTCTCGCTTAATATCTCACGCATTCCCCCGGATTTATCTTAATATAATGTTTATGGAAATTTAACGGCTCACACTAAATCTCCACCAACAGCCTGAAATGGACTTTATCGTTTCTGGCAACAAATTTTGGGCAGGAGCCGCATCCTGACATTCATCTCTTGCGATAAATCTTTCGTATTTCGCACCACAGTCTGCTCCAAATCTTACCGCTGATACAACCATTTTTATTATATCTTCATAATCTGTATACGCTGAAACTTAAAAACATCTACATATCATTTCGGGTCTATATTTTGCTGACTTATATTTCCTCCTAAATCAAAAAAAAAAAGTCGGTCATACATGTATATAAAGGTGCTATCAATCCAGTAACTATATCGGGTATTTTTTATTTACATATTACTTGCTTGTTCTACGTATTTCACTTTCAAAAGATTTCAATATTTAGTTTAATTCTTAAGTGATTATTGTTACTTAAGGTTTAATAACAGTATCTCTCGAAAACCCCTCCTTTTCATCACACAAAAATAGTGTTTTTTTATTTAAATTACCTCCCTCGTTTTAATAATTAAACATTTCCAATTATATCTTTCCTGTAGCATAGAGATTAGCGTACACGCTTTGGTGCCTGAGATTGTGGGTTCGAATGGAAGCTTACTGATCAGTACATTTGATTTTCCTAAAGAAAAAAGCTGTCGAGAATTGCCTTCGGACGAAGAAAAATAAATAATATTCAAAACAAATTGATGAAAGTCAAAAAACGCATGCGTTCCAAATACACACGTACAATTACGAGCTCGATGTAATAAACAACTAATGATGAAATAACGCAAGCTGTATTTTAATCTAGTTATACATTACTAAAATGACATTGACGTATCGCCGCTCTAGGATTTGTTTTTATAGAATATACACGGAAAACAAAATGTATTTTCATAAATTAAGATATTTTATACAATATTATATGCTGTAATTGTATCCTCATGTAACACAGCAATCATATGAAATTAAAACAATAGCGCGGATACCTTCATATATTTACCCCTATCCCTTTAAATGACATTTGTTTTTCATCACCTCAACATTTGATATTTCGTCTATTCGACAAACCAATTATAAACCGACGGTACATTGTTTAAAATTTTATTTAAAGAAATAAACTACCAATATTCCATTACTGACATTGTGAAAAGCCAAGTAAAAACGCAGTCTTTTGTTTAACGTGTAAACATTTGTTGCGTTTTCAGTATGATTGTAAATGATGTATTCTTTTCAAGACAATACGTAAAAAATATAGATATTATATAATGGATATTAAATAACTCAACTATTTCTATATGCTATATGATTGTATAGAATTTTAATATCCATTTAATTGAAAAGGCGATGATTGCAGGCGCTCTTAATTAATACCACAAATCAATTTGCATAATTTACAAGAAATGTATACAACAATTGTTGGATATACCTATTTTGAACTCGACATTGTTTGGCTGAATTGAAAGCTTTGAATTATAAAGTGATATCTCCGAGGTTTAGACAGAAATTGGTTGTACCTCTGTTGTAATTTCGACTCGAAACTAAAATCTTACTGCAAACACAAATTCCGTATGACAAATAACAGACTTGAAACAATTATTATTGTTTCTTCTCTAATCTACCGGCCGATTCCCGGCACACCTGCCCGCCCCTTTCCCAAAGGTTAACTCGATGTAACTCCAAAAGGTCAACTGAGTATTAGCGACCAGCGGCCACTCGAGTCGTAAAGGGACACCAAACCAGTCGAACGGCGAGCTATTTATGGTTAATCAAATTCACAAAAAATACACGTTATCGACTATGCATAATTTTAAACAACTTACGTTAGATTAGTTTGCTAATGAAAATGCTCAACATCGCCTAACTACGTAATTAGCAAATTAAGTGCTATACGATAATTATTGATTATTATCGCAACATATTAAACATCACATTGGAATATAAAAATGCCATACATCATATTTAAAACAACTTCGTGAATTGGGGTGAGTTATTTGGAGAAAATATATCCAGGATTAAAATAATGAAATACGTAGTACAAACTAATGATTTTGTCATTTTCTTCAAATTATTGTTAATCTTATGAATACATAATGACCGAATTTTTAATCATTTTAGAATGTAATGAACTCGTTTTTGATTAATTTCAACACACTATTTAGTGCAGTTTGTTAGCCATTTCTAGGTTTTCCGTTGAAAATATAAAGACATTTTTCATGAGGATTGTTTCCCAGTCGAAGGTAAAGCCCAGACCAACCATGGCCTGGATTTAAATACACAATAAATGTTAATTTCTAATGTGAGTACGGATTTCAAGTCTAAAAGTAATATTTATGTACGCGTACCACTCAAATCAAGGTAGACGAAAGAATTACTCATAAGCGCATAATAAGACACCCAGATAATCACCTGAAAAGTAGATAGTATATAATGGTGTGTTATTACAGAAGTGTACCAAGTAAATGTGTGCCCAATCCAAACAATGATTTAAATATGAAATATGTGACTGAACGAATATAGCGACAAGCCAGTTTTTATATTCTATCATTCTTTTTCAGTTCCACTAAAGTAAAACTTGTAAAAATATTGCTTTTATCTTGTTAGACAAATTAATATTCAGTATCTATTCGGAAATATATCTTATTCATTTGCACTCCTAAATCACGGAGATACTAAATCACTATATTTAATGTTTTCAAACTATGCCAACGAAGGACATTATCGATATCGATGGAGTTATATTTCGCCATAAATATAAAAGAAATTTATGTGTCTTTACCTTTTTACAAGTCATTTTCAACGAATCAAAGCTTTGGTCACCCATTTCTCTAATCCTACTGGTTCTTAGATGTAGCCCTATGTAACCGGGTCATCGATAAAGTGAGCACATATGTTTTTTTTTCAAAAAGGTTGGATACCTATGTAGAGTGACTGGCGAGTCCGGAATGACATCAAAACGGCCGATGCGCCTAACACCGCCTTCGCACCGATAGATAGTGCAACAAGTAGACACAGATATCTAATATATCACGTAAAAGGAACGAACGTTCGTGGTTATTCTGTTTGTTAACTGTTGCACAGGAGTCTTTTCGTGTAACGCAGCGAAACGAATTTTCTGTAATATGAGCAACAGTTTTTGTATTATTGAACGTTTTTGGGTATCTCGATTGTCTAGGATTAGGCATTGAAAGTAGTTTTCGGATGTGTGAATCCCTGAATTTGGATGATGAACACAATTTTTGTGGGATTATGGATATTACATATCACACTTACTCGTAAGTCGTCGTTAAATGATAATATGGTTTATACATATTTAAAACAGAACTTCACTTTAGTTTATTTTACCAAACAACTGTAATAGTAAACTGTAATAAGCATTAAGACGAGTTTTAAATATTTATATAAACGAAAAAAGAACTCAAAAAACCTGATTTAATGAAGCAACTGCACGTTATAAAGCCGAGAAATTTTATAAAAAGACTTACAAAAGAAAGGCTGCCAATATAAAAGTTGATTTAAAGAGGTGTTTATTTACTCCATATTTCACTAAAAATCTTGATGGGATTGTGTTCGGTTTGTAAGAACATGCAAATGAACAAAACCTTTTGAAGTTATAAACATGAAGTTGAATTATGATTATTAATATTTTTTCCCTTTCTATGAATAACTTTCAGTTTCTTCTGTGGCTTTGAAAAAGAAAATTCATGGACCAACTTTTTTATTTCTTTATTTCTAATGTGTATTTGCAACTTCTAGCAGATATGGTGCGCTATTTTTGTATCTTAAAGTATAATTTATACTAGCACTTCTTTGTAAACGTTTGAATTCTTGTGAACTCATGCAACAAATTCGATGAAAATAAACAAATTTTCAAACGCATTTTATGTAGGTACATGATTCTTAGACTAGGCCGGATAGCGGCCGAACGCTTTGACTACTAATCCATAAATTCAAAGCATACAATTACTATTTCGTATACAATATATGTAAATATATATATATATATGGAATGATTCAGTTAAATATTGCATATACAATAACATGGTTGATTGTATGATTAATAATGTGGAAAACTACATAATTTTCATCGATGAAATATCGGTTTCGATTCAACACGTAAAAGTGACAAAGTACACAAAGTTTATCCAATTCGCTGAACCAATTCAAAATACTATTTCCTGCTACAAAAGCATCTCCATCGACCCAGCAAACATTTACTACTTTTTAAAATTTGCATAATCCCGACAAGTAGTCGGGAGGAACCGTTTCGCCGACCTCTGGAAATATATTTGCATCATAATCCAATGTTGTGGAGAAGTGACGGCGAATTTGAATGCAACGGTTCAAATAATACTTGGCTGAGCTCGAACTGCTTTTTTACGGCCTTCTACTTTGTAGAAATATCTGAGGGTAGATTGGTAACATAGTATTAGCGATAAAAATAAATTTTAGCACTTCAATGTTTTGAATAATTCCTTTACAAAGTCAGTAACGTTGCTCCAAATTCGCCCCAAATATGACTAATTTTTACGTCAACTATAATATGGAGCAAATGGATTTGCACTATAGGCACATTTATTTTGATAAATTGTCTTTTAAGAAGATTGGTTATCAGTCAGTTACTCAACCCACGCGCACGATTGCCAATTGGCAATATATTTGAAATTATCTGAAGAAGTAAAAAAATTACGAGTAAATTTTGGACGGATTTTAAGCTAGAAAGTTTTATTTTTTTTCAGCTTATATATGGATTCGTAGGGGCCAGGTTTTACTATTCGACATCTTCGTGCTAATACAACGTGGATTCTAACGATATGCATATACACACTGTATACGTGTACATATTTTAGATACACCCTGCAAACACTAACATGCAAAAACCGAATTTAAGAAATTATTGAGGTTTAAAGTAGTATCACATTCAAAAACAAGCGACATCTCTTGGTAATAGTATATTAGGCCGATATATACTTTTATACGGATACGTGATTCGAGTTCACGACTCCCGATCGGAAAAATCACAACCGCACACGCTTAACCATTGATATTTGTTATAATATTACAACTTACACAATAATATATAATACATACAGCGAAAATCGACCCCAATATTGACACACACCCATAGCAAACAAGGGTTCATATTTTATCACTGCCTGATACATGGAAGGATCTGCTCTGATGGATTGACATATCATATTATCACTTGTGATGGATGGTTAATCAATGACTACTTACTGCCGATGATTAGTGTAATAAAACGATTTATTACACGGAATCAAAGTTCGACCACAATCATTAAGCATTTGTAGCACGCACATATGCCTACATACATTAAGAGGCGTGATCAGGACTTTTGCCTGAAAGGGTGAATAAATATCGAAACAGCCACGGAAAAGTTCTGCCTTTCTTTTTATTTCAAAAAAACACACAATTTCTCTCGATAGCAATGAATGGTATTCTTAACCAATATAGCACTTGATAAAGCGTGTTAACCTAACTAATTCAATTATAATGTTATTAAAAACAGTAGAACCTCTATAAAACGGTCTAATGCGGATGAGGGGGTGTCCGTTAAAGCCAAAAGTCCGCTACATCAAAATAGGTCAGAGAAGTTTCAAGAAAAGAATCAAGTGTTGTTTGCACTTTTGGAGTACGCTGTTCTTTAATAATTAACTGTCTAAAATTACGAAAGGGTTAAAAAAATCCATAATTTCATCTACTTTGTCATTGTCAGACGTGATGTGACGATACCCATGGTCACTTTCATCTACTTTTTACCAATTTAAAGCATTTTCTTCGGTTAATTCTTCTCCAGTATTATTCTGTACTGTGCATGAGAAATCTTTAAGCCCTTCCAAATCAGTCTGATTTTGGTCATCAAACATTTTTTTCCAACCATTCCAATGTTTATAATCTCACTTATTTTAAGTCAGTTATACCGAGGACTGTTATATCAAGGTTTTACTGGTGTGCTTGATTTTATTGTATGTATTTTGACTTTTTCCCCTATAATTGGTATGGATCAATAAACATTAATATACATACACTTCTTAGCAAACACTACGATAGAATTCGTTAGCAACAGTAGTATCATCTTTTGGGGACGTCATATGGTGTCCACATTCTCTAATTCGGTTGTAGGCGTGCAAGAAGATGCAAAACATGTAAATATTTGGAAACCTCTAGATAGTTTATTTTTATGTTATTTTGTCGGCATAAAAACCGTTAAAACCCGTCAGACTTTGCAGTATACCTCTTAGCACGTCACTGGATAAACGCATACAGCGTTATAAGGACCCGCTTTGGATAATCTAAGAATATCCGAATTTGACCTGACCGTGTTTTAGGTTAGATTAAAGGGGAGATTTTGAGGCGGTCGGATTCAAATAAGCTTATGTACATATGCACGATAGTTCAAATTTCGTCTGAACGTATTGAAGTTGAAAACCGGAGATATACTACGGATTGTAATAACGGGAATGTCAATTTTCAATGCCTAAATTAATACAAATAATCATAGACACGTTTAATATAAATGCGCTAGTTAACAGGTAGGTGAAAAATAAAGCAAAATAGAAGATTGCGTTCATGAAAATTTTCATTTGTCCATTCTCCACTAACATGTATACTAATTAACCTATTCAACTAGTGGAATTTAAATGAAAATGTAGCATTTTTACTATTTTATATTCGATCATAATGGAAGCCTATTGATCTCAACAATGTTAAGTCCGTGTTTTACGCGAATTAATTGTCGGCCAATCGCCCTCTGTTTCAAAGTGCGGATGCTTAACAAATCAGTTATCGAGGAGATTATTAGTTTACAAAATCAATTTAATTTTAAATCTAATGTATATCATGAGTACTGAGTGAATTCTGGTTATATCGGACTGGGTATATGCGGTGAAATTAATATTAATGTATCGGGTGACCAAGTAAAGTAAGAATGAAAACGATTGCTAAGGTCTGCTTTCGATTTCGATCCGTGTGCAGCTGTCTTTAAAGGTGAACACATATGTCCCAAAAAGAAGATGAATAAATAAAATTTACCGTAAAAAGGCAGTATCACTAAAAGTAATAGACATTCCGAATTCGAGTTTACTTTCCAGCCCGCGATCAGGCAACGATCTCTTAAAAAATTCACAACTGAAAGATGCGAATCGTTTATACGTTTCAGCGTGTAAAATTTTCATGAATTTCTGGTGCGCGCGGTAACATTTTTCCGATATGCTTACCTATAAAAAGCCAATAAAACAGGAACCGTCTTATCATAGAGCCATCAATAAATCTAATCTAATAAATAATACGTGAACACTGCTACGCATCTACAGAGTATCTACATCGCTAGTACGCCGCACAGTATATACATATTATAACAGTGCTTATCAAACCGTGTATGTGGAAAAGCGATTGTTTTTATTTCTTATAACAGATTGTCGATAGATACATTGTTCGTCAGATGGCCATGGTGGTAATTTATATTTACTCCCGGGACATTCCTGTCGAATAAAGTAGATCGCTTCTCGATATCAGAGCTCCAGGTTACGCCTACTTAAGACCAGGTGTGAGGACGGGGCGGGTGGATGGTGGGCACATTAGGTAGATACATTGTTATCTTCTCAAAAAGGCTAAATATTAACAGGACATTATAAGTTAGAATAGAAATCACGCACATTGTAGTGCACGCCAGCCAGGGTCTTGAGAAGCTGCTCCTGAGACACTTCCGGCGCTTTGAAGAACGCCTCGCGTTATGCCGGCGTGCACCGTGGCGGGTGGTGGAGGGGAATGCAAGATACATTATTTTTAGAATTCTTAACGATGAATATATAAAGTCAGCTCCAGATATTCTCTCGAGGTCTTAATGATCTAACCATTTATAAATTAATACTAAAAAAACAATAAACTCGAGATAATCTAGGTTATATTAAATACTCAATCCGAAAATAGTACAAAAACGCGCGCTAAAAGCTGCATATCAAAAATATTCTTATTCAATTAAAAATAGAGAGGGTTAAGAAGAAATTTCTGAGACTTGTGGGTATACAGATACTGTCCGAGGCTTCATCCAACCGATTTACTTTCAAGCGTGCTTTCCTGCTGTATCTTAAAACTAAGGACTTTCTATTTGACCACCCATTTCTTTTAACTTATACGTGGTCTAACCGAGAATTCTGCTATTCTGGCTAATATTGGTATGCGTGTCCTAAAAACTTGACGCATCGAAAATACCATCTGTTTGTTTGCAAAAGTGTAGAACAAAACTGTCATTAGCAATGCCAATAGGGAGAACAATGGCCATGTTTAACGAAATTGCCTCGGTCATTGGTATCTTCCACGTGAGTTTAGAGTATTGTTGTTTTATAATTTTCTAAACTAGGATCTGTCAAACTCACTGGGCATGCTTTCTTTGTTTTCTTTTCTCTCTTTACGTTAAACGTGTTTCTGTATGAAGTATATTTATTTTAATTGATTTTCTTCTACTATGTTTTATATATAACAAATGTATTTATTTTGTTGTTATTATATGTAGTAAATGGGTTGAATTGATAAGTCATGAGTTGGTAATGATTCAAATTTATATCCCGCAATATTTCCACACACAAAACCGTGATACGATTCTTGAATGCTATTAACCCTGGCATATTTTTTTTTTAACTATAAGTTCACTCAAACATCTTCTGATGGAGTATTATTGTATTACTTTACACATTTTCTTCATTTCTAATCAAACAAATCGATTTTCTAGATGAGGTCGTCGAAAGCTTTATAATCCCACTTATTTTTAAAATTTGGCAATTTGCACGTTTTTATACACGCACTGAAAAAAATACGACGATCAATATGGGTGAGACTGTCGCTGCGATACTATCAGTATATACTTTGAAAACCACTGACATCAACGACGTGCAAATATTTTGTTTCCCAAGAGATAGGAGTCTGGTGAGCTTGTTAATATCCCAATATTTCATACTATTTCTATGACACTTTGTTGATACTTCTTCACACAACCTGTTAAAGGCATTTCTATGGTACAAAAAGTGAAGAAAGTCACAGAAAAAAGACTTCATATTTTGTATTGATAATAAATATAAATAAAAGTCATAATAAACGTAAAAATAATAAAGCATAATCTCTCGATATCCAGCAATCTAAAGAATTGGTCGACATCCAAGGCATAATGTGTATTGCATAAAGTAATACTCTTTTATAATACTGGGAGTGAACTCGTAGTCCTCTAAGCATGCATGGAAAGGAGAAAGGATGTAAACCACAGAGAACAAATTTTACAGAAGGCACAAAAAAAGGTTTATCTAATGATTTTGGGCCAAAGTCAAAACATTAGACAGACACACCTTGAAGTGCAAATGCATGAAGACTAAAACTGGCATTGTATTTACTAAATATGATATTAACTTAACGAGATATTTTAAAAAACCAAGCCATCCTATTTTCCAAGTTAAAAGCTCATTTTTGTCACTAAATCGGCATTTTCAGATTATCCCCTTCTGTTTGAAAGTGTATTAAGTTTTACACATTGTGATTAATGAATAAAAGCTATTTTGAAAAATTTAGGGTTACGTTAATTTATTAACATAATACCAATTATAAAAACAAACATATTAAGCCGTGACATATTGACATTCTTACACGAATTCATTTTACAGTTAGCCAGGTCAACAACCAAATAAAATTCTTTGCTTGGCATTTTACTTCACTGTGTCATGTCACCTTCAACTGAAGATGTACACATTTTTTCTTTGTACATTCATTATCTAATATGCCGATAGTTGGGCGAAGGCCTCATAAAATTATCCTCCAATATTTTCAATGCGTTCTTTGAATTACAGCGTTGTATTTTTTGATATTCTATTTCACTAAAAATTAGTCGATATGTAGCGATAGTTTGGTTAGTAAAAGTACCCCATTATTAATTGGTATCGTGAGAGTTTTAGAATCGTGTTAAGTTTCAGTGCAAGCAGGTGACTACACTCTGTATGCATTCACGTCTTCTTTCTACATCAAGTAGATGAAAAAAGAACAAAGTGTCACCCAGGAGACTTGAATTGTATGTAAATTTAAAATCGCGATTAATACAAAAAAATACAAAATAAAAAAACGGTGATATTAAGTGTCAGAAGGCGTGAGAGATATATTTAAGTAAAAAAAAAAATATCCAGAATAGTAAATTTGACGTGGATAATTTGATATTTTTTTTAAATACGTTTCTGTAATACGAGTATTTATGGCGGGGTGAATATGCATAAATGTTTATTGATATGCGTGGATTATTAAAATAACGCATCCCAAAGGTTTAGCCTATATATAATATAATATTAGCAATGGCAACATAATGTTTGCAAGATTTTTGCATATTAAAAAGATTTATCGACGGCAATTTCAGTTATTTCTAACAAGACAGATTTTAATTTGCAAGTCAACTTGTTATGCATGCAGATACTATTTAGGGAAATGCCCGACTGCCTACATTAACATAAAAGGCTGAAGGCAGAAGGTACTTGAGTTTAACTTCGTTATATCTCGAATTTACAACAGTAAAAATTGCCAAAGATGACGAAATGTCTACACTAAATTCATTCGTCATTGTATTATTATGAAAACACAATGCTACGTAATTAATATAATAAAAGTATTAGATCTTATAAATATTATAAATATTGTGTGTGTCAATTTTGTGGCGACTTTTAATTCAAATTTTGTTTTTAGATATCGTTTAAACATGTTTTTTTTTTTTTTGGCAACATTCATTCGACAGCTTCATTATTGAATTGTTATGCAATTTATACAATAACAGTGTTTTGTATCTGTAGAATTCACCATAATTATTGGAACGTTGTAAAATCTAATTTGTTTCCCCGACAGCGTATATTGTGTATCATTCAAAACATAACATATTTTATATTAAAATATTCATATAAGAAATCATTTTGAGAGTCTCGAAGCCATTAGCACATTAAGGATTTTTTTGGTTAGTATAATTTTCATAGACTTGGTAGACTTATATGTAAAAAATATGTACACTGTGCGAAGGAAATGTAGACGTATTGCATTAAATATTTTTAAACATACCAGCATTCATTATTGTTTGATTAGCGACTATCCAATCTGCGATATCTATACATATATTGCAAGATAGCATATCATTGAAAATAGGAAGAATGTCACGTAAATATCTGACAAAGTGGAAAAAAATAAACCAGTATTTGTTCAAAGATTACACTTAAAAGTTGATGTGCATATATTTTATAACAATCAAATTTTAAAATGAATATTCCTAAAAAATGTCTCATGATCAATTATAGTAGTTTAGTGTTATTTATTACACGACGAAATGAATAATTGAATTTTTCAATAATACACCAAATAAATTTGCAGTTTATCGTCCCGGTAACTCCCGATTTGATAAGCGAGTTTGATTCGGTACCACAGATTGTGAGTTACTAAGTAAGTTACTAAGAAATATCGATAGCCTGATCAACGGCCGACGACCAATTCTGGCAACAAAACGATCTATTAAGATGTCTAATCATACATCTACAAGAAAATAATCATTTGAGAATAAAAAAACTATTATCCTTATAATAATTAATATAAACAAATAGATTAAAAGATGTGCATCAATCTCAATATACGAATGTCATTTTTTTTTATTAACTAATACAATACGACTTCTTTCTCATCTTGGGCATATAAAATATATGTAATTCTCTGTGCAAATGAGAAATTTCCGTTAATAGTTCCTTGTGAAAATAATAATTTATCCATTTACAAGACATTGATATAGAGCCTAGATATATTTGCCTAACGAGAAAATAAAGATATCACGCACCACCCCATGTACGTTTAATATCCCATCTCCATCCGGCCATTATTGTAATACCGGAAAATATATTTGTTCACTGAATAAATCTTTTTGGAGGAAATATTATTTCATTGATATTATTTTTGGATGGATTGAGGTAAACCGTTGTCAGAAAGATTTGTAAAATATTTTATTTCGAGGACATGTCCTTGGCAAACCGTTTTTTAAGATTTGACATTCAAAAGCTTGGTATATGTGTATCTAATAGTTTTATAACATTCACTTCATCGTCGTTTAAATCAATGTTATTCAAAAAGTAATAGATTTTTGATGAAAAAATAAGTGAAAGCGTGACAAAAATATAAAATTCAGTTCTACCCTGATTTAAAAAAAATACATCTGTAATTATAATTAAATGAGGCCTTCGTATCAATAAGGTATGTCGATAGCTGAAATTAGATTTGAATAATTCTTTTCAACTTTGAGTGATTTTCCTTTAGTTTTAATTTTGTTGGATAATTTATTGCCTAGTTAAGGATATTTTTCATATGAGTATATACTCGTAATTTAGGATATGTTTATGATACATGTGACCAATTATAAGTAATTAATAAAAGAGGCTGTTACTAATATAACATTGATTTAGATTTCTCACTGCTGACGCCTATTCATTGTTAAAGACGTGGTTTTGTTAATGCTAACACAAATGTATTAAATATTAGGTCGTCCCGGAATTAGTGTCGTTTCTGTAATATGCAATTTTGACTCAGCCGCTTTCGGTTTGCTGGCCAGTGAAGAAGTGTCTTGTATTTTTTTTCTTCTTATGCATTTGTTGCGTTTCTTTTGAACAAAAAAAATCTCTTCTACCTCACACACAAAAAATTGTAGAGACGTGTCCATCAGAAGCTCATTTAAGGAGTGGTATGTTATTGTTGTTTCACGCAAAAAAAAGTGCCGTAGAGGCTTCAAAATTCAT
>JAGVSQ010004861.1:0-18625 GCA_022683975.1 Rhyacophila evoluta | reverse complement strand
GCATTCCCCGGATTGCTAGGCGCGCACGCTACCAACTACGCTACCGGGGAGACAGTATATAAGTGATGGTTATTAAGGAATACAAGTGTGTAAACTAACGTTCAACGGTAGATTTTTGTATATTTGTGTATCGTTTGTATACGTTATAATAAATAAAAGCTCATAAAAAATGGTAAATGACAATTCATGTTTCGAGGATAGAGATTTCGGACAGTTTCGAATTGTATTTGAAAATTAATTCTTCTTTGGCCGAAACTGGTAAATTTCTATACACAAATAGTATGTGTTAATTTGATTTTAAAAAAGACAACACAGCATGCCGCACATCTGAATAGATTGTGGAGCACTGTTTCGTGTACAACACGGGGTGTATTCGTGATAAGTTCTTGTTTTATTTCTGACAATTGATTGCATTTTGAACACAGATTAGTATTGTATCAGTTATTTCGATTTGTATTTATTTGGTAGTCGAGAACAGACAGGCCCGCACTCAGCTGACGGGCGGGCAGTGAGCACTGAGACTGGACTTGTAGGACAGTGGACGCTCCGTATTGGTTACGACAGTCATTAATTATAAAACCACTTTACGCGGCGACGCCTCGGACGTCCCCGGAAGCCGACCATTGTTCTGGCCGCGACGTTGTTCAAATTAGACGACGATGCGAGTGATTTGTTGGCCCAACATCGAAAGCTCAAGACGCCCATTCCGAATGGCGCCTCTCATTCAACTCGATACAATTGTTTTGAGTTCAAATTGAATGTTCAATCAACGGATGTCCTAAAATAAACTGACATTTAAAATTTGTTTTTTCATTCAAAATCTTTTTTTTGCGGCAAATCAACAGTAAAAATTTTTGTTCGCTGGCATTAGTAAACGATTAAGTTTAATTATAGAAAGGTACGCAATCAAATGACGCGTGAAAATTGAAAAAATCCACTTCGAAGTGGCAAAAGTTGAAAAAAAATGGCGACAAACTTAAAACATCAGTTGATTTTGGGACACCCATATATCACAATCAATTGTATGATACCTATTTCTACAAATGCTTCAGATATTTTGTATCAAATACAAAGAGTTGTACTAAAATCACACATCTTACGATAAAATCACTGCCCTATTTGTGACAATTTCAGAATCACTCATATATTTTTGACTAAAGGTGCTTGACGGAAATTGACTGTAAATTTTGATTTATTTAAAACTGATGAACTTCCATATGTGAGATCACTGTCAGTGACCCGGGTTTCGCCTTACGGCATCTTCAGGCTATATTATATGTGGGCAGTGGGCAAACATATAACATACTAATAATAAATCCTATTGTAACTTACTATTTATAGTATTAAATTAGTAAATATTAGTTGATTGGGCGAAACCCGGGTCGCTAACAGTGATCTCATATATAGAAGTTTACAAGTTTTAAATAAATTATAATTTAAAAGTTAGTATATTATAATATTTTTTCTTTTAGCGATTACTTAATTAATTTTGTTCATCTAGTTATTAGATTTTTTCAATATATGTCTGTATACATTAATTTTAAGCAATCCTAAGTTAAAAAAAAAATACAATTGACCTGGAAATAACAGTCGAAATTTCACGTCGCTACTGTTCACCGTTTGGGAGGAGATTTTGCAACATAGTCATACACATATTTACGCATGAATAGTTAAAGAATGTTGTAAAACTAAACTTATATATTTATTAATACTATTGTTAGAAAAACGTGTGATAGGTATGGAATTTATATTATAATCAATCGCTCTTAAATGGAATCCATCACCAAAGAATATCAACCCGTTTTAAAAAAGAAAGATACGATGTCGAATGATACGTTAACGTTTTATTTTACTTACAAAATTTTTATTTAATATTTGTTTGATTATTACTCTAAAATAAAAATATTCTGTCTTTATTTTCGATTTTATTCAGACATTTGGATGTAATAATTATTTGAAAAAATATACCAAGCCGTTAATAATAATAATACGTTATATTTTAAATAATGACTTAAAACGTTCATAAACAAACAACATTATAAAATATGTATATGAGTCGCGGATAGTAAATATGAAATGATTTAAATACTCACTTTCACTTGACAGTAGAACGAAGTAAAATTATTAACAATCATTTTGAAAAAAAATGCATTTTTAATTTAAAATTACCTCTATAGTCCCAATGATCTAATCTGAGCTTTGTCTATCTTCTGACATATAAATTAATTTGAGCTTTTTTCTTTATTGAACGAAAGCTACCTCTAATTCATTTTCTTCAATGAAAAAAAAATGTCTTCTACAAATTCCAACTACCAGTCCAGTCCAATGAAATAAATATAATAATACAGATACAGACAAAAGAAAACATAATCATGAGTGTAACATAACATGAATACTAAAATTAGCAAAAACTAAAAAAATGTGATATAGTTTTACTTAATTGGCAAAGTATTAAATTTACCTTTGGCTCGCAAACTCGTCACTTCAAAGAGAATTTTATTTTCTTGAGCAATTATTGCAACAGCTGACTTTTGTAAAGCAACATAATATTTCTTCTCAGTCAACATAAATCTTTCGGTAAAATATATTGTATCTGGAGGGCATTGTTTTAGGTTTGAGGTATTTTCAACAAACGCATTATTTATGTTTGCTTTTTGTAAGTGCACGTTGTAGTAGTTCTTGCCGTTTTATGTCTTTTGAATAGCGATGATGCACACACTAAATATTAGTTCATAGTCTGTATACCAGTGATTTCCAACCTTTCTATGAAAAAATATAACAGTAAGGCAATCCCAGAATAGGTAATATGGCCCTTTTAACTACCCGCAGATTGCACATTAACCAATTTGATAAAATAATCAAAACACGTCTTATTTTCTACTACCTTTGAAGCATTTTAATTTAATTTTCAAAGCTCTAAGTCAGGGCTACAGAATTGTTTGTGAAAGATACGATGCAGCACCCAACTGACGTGTGACGCACCTTTCAGAATGTTTGAAAAAAAATAGTACAATTATTCTTTTAAAGATTACTTGTGTAGTATATAATATATTTGAAAAAAATAATCCTTCATATGAGTATAAATTTATACCAGAAGGGGATTTTATTATAGCGGAACTACCAGAGTATATTTTATTGAAAAGTTTTATTCATTATCCTATTTTTAAATAATATTAAATAAAGAAAATGTTTTACACTAATTTCATACACATAACATCTTCACCTACTACGATGCTTTTCAAAACCTTAGAACTATATTCGATGATATATAGGTATACTATATTAAATTTGACCATGTATATTTCTTAGTAGTTGTGTATGCCACTTCAAACATTGGAAAATGATCCTTACGAACAGAGATATATTGCTTAGCAGTCAAAGAGTTAAACTATTGATTAAATTCAAATGAAAAACATTAATCTCTACAATTATAAATTATAATTAAGCAACACTTACTACGAGAGGCTTATATAATGCCTTTAGCAGTTATAATTATTATGAATACTAGCATATTGATTATGTGTATACAGTTACATGATCTTTAAATTATTAATAGTTTGTATATTCGTATGTCATAAGATTTTTACGAGCAATCATCTTCGATCAAGATTGATATGCCTGGATTCAATTTGTTGTCGTTTATCTTCCGTGTATCTTGATATAATACGTTTGTTTCTTCGATCGGTATATCCGCAGACTAGACTCTACAGTTGACTTGATGCGGTTTGAGCTTTTTTGGTCGCTTTCTCGTCTGACCGGCTGAAAGCTCGAAAGCTCTCCATACAAACGGTTTAAAATGAATATAATTAATTTGAGACGTGCATTGTTCCGCCAAAGCTCTCGTTTGATTTACGACCCGTCGGGCATTTTACAGGTGCTGAACGACGTTGATCAAAACATAAATATTTAGTAATGCATTATTCGACTGACGAAATGAAATGTGGCAAATTTTCATCGCATACATCAATCGAAAGTTATTGGAAAGCTATGATCGTATACACCGTAATAATAGAAAACAGAATGTATTTTAATTTAAAAATGTAAAGCATACCATTCTGTAATTGTTAGGTTTGTCGTCCATTTCTGTATTTTTTTGGTTAAACAAAAAATTCGATTAGTTTCAGATATTATTTCTTAGCTCCATAATTCTAAAACATAGGGCATTACAATGAAATTTATATTCAAATACTGCTGAAGAAACCAAAATTTTAAACTGAGATTGTAAGTTGATAAAAAATATATTATACATGTAGATTATTTTTTAAAATTTATAACTTATATTTTTAAAACAAATCACAAAATAATTATTTATTTTATTGAAAGGTATATAATTTAATAGTTAAGTTTATATATTTATTCCTGTTTCATAATGTTAGTCATATGGGTCACAAGGTCATATGTTATTAAGTGGTAAAGATTTATTCACTTATTTATAATAAATGTAGGTTTATGTAAGATGTGATATATATGTTTTGAATGACAGTATAGTGATATTCCTTGCAGTTATATTAAAAGCTTGTGAAAAGGTGAACAATTATATATAATGAAAGCGTAATTTTAATTAAGTAAGTATTATTATTGTAATATGTTTTAATGGTCTAAATAAAAGATTTTTTTATATGAAATCAGATGGACACTTTTGAAATGAAAAACTTTAAAAACTATTTGATAAATACATTTGAAGCTTTCAAGGCTTCTTGTAGAGGTTAGAAGAATTTCCACAAGTCTCGTTTCGAAGTTATTAGGTGTCATGCGACATCGGTTCCGAAGAACAACAGCAATGCTCGTAGCTTGTACACAAGTCGAGAATGTTTAGTACAAATGAGAGTGCACGGGCATATGATTTATGGATTTAGCTCATACGATGCAATATTTATGTGCGCCTGGTCTTCGGCCAGCCAAACGGGAAAGGTGAAAAGACCACATGGTGAAATTTCAGTTGCGCTTTTCGATTTCCGATACAAACACACGTGGCCAAACGGATTGTGTAATGTTGAATGCATTTCAATTGAAGTACTTTAGACATTTGCAACGTTTGTGTACGTTATATAAAAATCAGGTGTTAACGATGGCGCATTACAGCTCAAATCAAGTTTTGAGTTAAATAGTGTGACTGTATATTTTGAAAACTCGTACAGAAAACTAAATAGTACTGTAATATTTTGGTTAAAGACATTCACACTTCTGTTCACACACAGACTATTTTTCTTATTTATATTATTATATAAAATTAAACTTGATATTTTAATATTTTTTTTTGTAGGATGAGAGTTGTACATTTTTGTTTATACATAAATCACTCAGGACAAAACAATACCTTGTGTATCACGCGACACAAATTTTACAGTTGTTGAAAAAGTCTCGTCAGTCATTAAGTCCAATTCCATATATTTTTAATGCTACTATTAAATTAATTAGTATATTTTAATATCAAAATTCCGGTCGAATAAAATAAATTGCTCAATGCGCGAGTTCCGGTAAACATTTGACTAAAATCAGGTGTACGGACGGGATAGGCGGATGGCGCGTACTAGTATCGTGATAACTGTAGCCTGATTTTGACTGTTTGTCTTCATTCAAATGATTTTAACGGTGTCAAAATAATATTTGATAAGAATCTAATAGTTCTTAAATCCTGGAAACAAATACTTGCTGAAATTTTCTTGAGTTTATTAGTATATACTATACGTATGGTATGCTTAATGGGTTATCTATTTATTGAGTTTCTTTCAATTTGTACTTAAGACGAAAGCAAACATGTAGGTAGGTAGGTATACCTGACGTGAGGCAATTAATATGAACGATGGTTTATTTTGGAATACAGCCAATATGCTCACGTTTATTGTACTACAAATAAACAAGTGAACCTTTTGTTTGTTTCGGAAATAATTTATGTTCTCTGGCCACCGTTTTTCAAAGTTAGTCTTTGTTTGAAAGCTTTTACCGTTTCGAGCTTTGAAATAATTGAAAGACTTTGAAAATATCGCCGGCGATTATTAGCGATAACTATGATTGAGATGTTTGATAACAGTAACGAACGGTGGAAATTTATGGTAGTTTTCAAACTGAAATATGTTTATTAAAAAATATAGAAATTGTTCGATGTTTTTTAGTTTTTCAGTATCTCTTATACTTTTTATTATATTATATTTAAGCTCTTATACATTAACTTATTAAATATTGAGCCGAATATTAATGAAAGTTTGTATGTGTAAATGAAGTAATGTATATTGATTATTATTTCGGGGGATGGAATGTAGTTTGTGTTTGTGATAGGTATGTAGAATATTAATAAATCTAAGAAATCGGTCGTCTTTAGAGTACGCGAAAGAGTATTAATTGTGACAATAATCTTGTCGAGTCAATCTCGTTGTTAGTATGATTTACGAGAAATTATCGTAAATTTAGTTAGCTCAAATGTAAGGCAGGGACAGAATAGTTAAAAGAAAGCGTTTAACAATTATAGTCCGGGAGAAATAATATCTGGTAATATGCAAACTTTGTAGATTATGTTTATTCTGAATAAGATTATTAGATAATAAATACAATACATTATGTAAGACTTGGTCCCGCATCTTTTAACGTCTTTAGTGCTTATGACGTATATATCCGCGAGGCATAGTGGGTAACACAGGGCACATGACGAAGATATCCGCCGAAATGCTCTGCGCGCATAACTTGTTGGATATGCCGAATATAACCGCCGTTATTTCTGAACAGTTTTGAGTACCTACTGTGAATGTATTTCTACACAGCTTAGTAGTACTCAAGTAACCGTCGCTGTGTCGCTGAGTGGTCGCTCTATAGCGTGACCGTAAAGAGGTTTAATGACTATGCATCTACGAGAATTGAATCTGAAACTTTTGGTGCTTAAGTGCGCGCTTACTGATATGACACCGGGGCGAAATATTATGTTACATATTAATATTATATATCAAACATAAAATCGTTTGACGTATGTTTTATCTTAACGAAACTGGTATAATTTGTGGTGTTTGTTTGCGTCTTTAACGCAACTGCGAAGCTTTTTCAAAAGATTTTTTTCACCAAAATAGTAGGCAGATCTTAAAAAGCTCTAAAACGTAAATTCAATATATTTTGATGACATCGAAAAGTCATCAAATCAACTAAAAATGACGCAAACTGCATTGAATTCAGGAAGTGGCCGTGATAACTCGCAAACTATTGCAATTGATTTACAGCGAAGCAATTTGGAGTCACCTAGCATTGCTCGCGGAGTGTATTTTTGTTTGTGAAGCAATAAAGCTGATGCTTTGTTACTGACAATAATAAATCAATCATTGGGCAAAGCAATAAAACAAAATATTTGTTTGTTTAAACTTTTCGACTGCTCACTATTATAAGCGTAGAACAAAATGCGAAAGGCAGTCTGTGTTACGTCGACGACCCAGTAATAACGTGTTATTTTTAACATAATATTCGTATTATATACTACATACACTAAACAGTACTATAGAATCCGTCATGGAATTATTTTGAACTGTCAATACCAGAAGTAAATTATTTTTATGGTTACCATTAATTACCATTAGATAGAGAAGCAGTAATATAAACACTCCTCAACGATCCCACCAAAAAGTCACTTTTTAAAATGTTGTAATCTAAATTGAAACAAATAAGTAAAATTTGAAACGACCTTCTTCAAAAAAAAAAAAAAGTGATTTTTAACACTATGCGATTACGATGCGTCAAAAATTGTGCCATAGCGAAAATCCCGTGGATTTATAACAGTGGGTGTTATAGCTTGCTCATTGGAGTGTAAATTTTATAATTTACAAATAAAATTATGCGTAATTTGAATATTATTTTCTTATCACGATAATGTCAAATAAATAATGGAATTTTGAGATACAAATATGATAAATTTTAATAGAAACGTTCCCTACACTTTTCAACTTCAATTAACCGAATAATCCAACAAAATTATTTTTAATTTTTACAACAATTTTTAAAAGAATTATTTTCAAAGGAACGCACTAGTGAGATCTTATACACTGTAAATTTAATGTTTCCATTAATAAACGTTGTGTAAACGAAAATAAATTTAAAAAAATACACACGATATTATTAAAGCAGTATTTACGTGCGACGGGAAAAATTAGATTACCTGGCAGCATAAAATAACTAAAAAAAAAGAAAATAATGTAAAAAGCGACGTCGTTAAAAATGCGTCCGACGATCCAGTTAAAAATTTATGACTCCCATACCGTCAGTTTATGAAGAGAAATTTATTGCGTTAATTTTCCACTAAAAATATTTTCACTTCGCTCTATGAATATGTTGGCTTCAGCGTGGAGTTTTCCTATAGTGGAGGGAATATCTACAACGTAATGAAAATGGCACTCTGCATAGTAATAAAGAGTTGATTCTTTTATAGAGAAACACGTTGTTTCATTGTTACATTTCATGTTTATTAATATGGGGACAATTGCCTTGCTACCATTATTGAATCATATAGAATATTTACTTGTTTGAATATTTTTATTTCGTTTTTTTATTCTAAATAAAACAAACTTTATCTATATTTTTCAGGATTGGATTGTTTCAGTAAACGCATATATATCTTCACATTAAAAGTTCTTCAAAAACTATTTAAGATTTCATTTAATGATTTATGATAAATTTTATAGATATTTATTCGTAATTTCATATTTACCATCTATTTTCAATATTTTCAAAGAAAACGATGCGGTACTATAGAATTAATTATTTAAAAAAATAATTATTGCGTATTTTGGGAATATGGATATTGAAGTTTCTGAATGTGGATTGTTTTTACGAAAGCATTTTATTGAACTGCCAGAAAACGTCATTAATAAAAATTTATTATCTATCAGATTTTTGTGTTGAGAATTGGCTGTCAGGAAATATATTAAATACTTTGTCGTTAATTTCCTCCGTTATTTCTTAGATAGCAACCGAATGAATTATTTTACTGTGAGGTAAATCGTTTACAATATTTATTATAAATATTCTTCATGTATTTATAAAAGATATCAAACATTTTAAGTTGCATATTATAATGCCAATTTTCAGCGCATCAATAACTTATCGCTTAAACATTATTAAATGTCTGCTTTTTTATCTTTTGTTGTGGGATAAAATGACCTTTATCGAAAAACGTTAAACAGATGCATTTATGCAATTATTCGATCAATGTTATTATCCACCATACATTTATTATTGAATTGACTTTAAAACTGGTTTAATCTTTAAATAATAAGTTTCAAATCCATATTTTGATCTCTCATTTAAAATATCTTATATGTAATGCTACAATGTATTTTTTACGTATTTAAAAAGTTTGCAGTATATTTTATCAACAACTTTTGCACCACTGAATAATTAAAGTATTCAAAATATCTTGACATGTTATTAAGAAGATATTGTTGATTTGTGACTAAATAATTTTCATCCAGTAGTGCTGTAATTTTAAGAATAGTATTGCAATGTAAATTATATATATATATTTCTACTTAAAACTATTCGAAAGCTGAAACTCGTAACTCTGTGGGTCGACATAGAAGTCTAAGAAGTTTTATTCAGCTAAGCAACAGTTGCACAATTTAAAGGCAATCGCGCTACCCGGGTCACATGTTCGAGGGTCGGCCCGAATACTTACGGGAGCGAAGTTTTCAATTAACATTACCTTCACTTGCTTGCACCTTCATTTCGTTTTCCACAACATGTATGTGCTCCTGGTATATCTACGATTGAATGAATTAACATTTTGTAGATTGTTTAATTATTCGTTTTATAAATATGATGTATTAAAAGTATATTTTACAGTGTGGACATGCATCAAAATAGTATTATTTAAATTAATAAAACGGTCTAAACTGTTCGTTTATTATATCTAACTAGCAAATTTTAGGGCGTCTTATTTGTATATATCTCGTGCATCACAAAAAAACTTCAATATAAAGTAAACTAAATCAGGGTGTTTATTATAATGTAGCGTGACCCGTGCAATGTTAAAATGAATGATACCTACCTATCGTGGAAAATATTAAATATTTGTATTATATATATGGTATATTTATCGTCTTGCTCAGGTGTTAATAATAAGTAAAAGTTCTCTCTCACTCACGTCTTGCACGAATTTTCTGGTTTATAGAGTCAGTCAATCGGTAGCAGATCGACGTAATTATTGTAAATGAATTATTTAAATTATAATTTTATCCGCTGATTACTTTTTGTAAGCTGATCGGGGTATTTCATCATTTCCAATGCTATAGTTATAAACTTTGCCCGATAGCGTAGTTGATAGTTTGCGCGGCTAGCAATTCGGAGAATGCGGGTTCGATTCCCCATCTATCGGATTGTAAAAATCCAAAAATGCAGGACTAGATGTTATTGGGTTGAGCAATTGTTTGGCAAACAACTCTCGTGAAAAGATAATCTATCAAGACATCTTCACACTGCGGAGATCTATATACTCCACTTTTGGACTGGATATCTTCACTCGATGTAGATCCATATGCTCCACTTTGGGAGCGACCATGGTATATATAAAAAAAGTTATATTATGTCTACACATAGAAAACCACGTAAATTTGTACAAATCTCTTTTAGGTGAGATAAAATAATAAAATTCATTGACTAGAATTAGGTCAGGTGCAGATAAAGCCTAATTCAGTACAAGTTCAATTATATATTCTTTAAAAAAATGCTTAGAAAAAAACTTGTTAGCATACATATATATTATATAGAAAAGAAAATGATTGTATTCTTCTATGTAGGTATTTCACAGTTGTAGTTTTCTTAATAATATGATAATGATTTCAAAACCAAAATATTTGTCTGCAGAAATAAAGTTAATATAAAATAATATATATCCAACAATTAATACGTAATAATAATACTACATTTTTTGTTGCGCCACATATTTAGAACATAGAAAAATTACTTATACTTATGATGGCGTATTATTTTTTAAATGAAGAAAAGTTTTATTTAAAGAAAAGAAACTTACTAAAAATGAACAAAAAAATATCTACCATACCGAAGAAGCTCTTAAAGTTTTTTTTAAATCTCGTTTTTAATTTGAATGGTTGCTTGACATTTGACATTGATTAAAATTTCATTTCCTAAAAGTCTCGCATAAACCTCACACCTGCTCAGATTACTAGGAATTTTCATTTAAAAACTTCCCTCTCAAAGTTCACGTAGACTCGCCTTATTTCCAAAAGTCTAAGTGAGGGCGGATATCAGTGGCGCTTACGGCATTTGGGGCTTGGAAGAAAGTTCACATTCCATTTTTTTTAGTAAAGTTTTGCGTTACCTTGCCGGAAGCTTTTCCGGACAGGGGAGAAGAAGAAAAAATAAAACAGATCTTGTTGGAAAGTTTTTTTAATGAGAATGTTGAGCGCCAATACATAGACACGAGACATCGCGACGCTGTGGTCTGGGACGTCCCACTTTGGGAAGCGACGTCGGCATCGCCTCTTCTGGGAAATGAGTGAATTTTAAATGTTATTATATCCTCAACTTTTTCTCCATTTTACCTGTACGTACTGTGGGGGAAGTTTTCGCATTTTAAAGTAAATTGAGATTCTTGTCTTGTTTATGATGATTTTCTTTGTAAATTATGTTGATCTAGCTTGAATTTTTCCGGCATAAAATTAATCTTATGAATTGCAACTAAAGAACCAAAGTTTTGAATGTATGAATAGTATGATAAGTGTTTTGTATATCGCGATCTCAGCATTTAATCTTATTTCCAATAATTTCTATACTTGGAATTTAAACGTAGGTGTATAATTTCAAATATCAAGCGTTAAGTTATTTCAAATCACCTAATGTATCTAGTATATGAAGAGTAACCTAACATTTTATTTTAATACATTGTATTCTCATTATAATATTTATTATGACCTCTTTGAGTTGAGAGTTGTCTAAAGTAAAATTTTGATAAATAATACAGAATTGTAATAAAATATTGATTATATTTCAATGTTGTAGGAAAATTTTCCCACATCAACAGCATTCAATTGATTAACATTTTTTTGACGTATATTTCTTTTCAAAACTTTTACATTATACATTGCATGTTCTGTTTTATTATTCATGATGATTTTGGAAAAAAAATACGCGTGTTTTTTCCAGAAATGTCTTAAATTACGTACATTTAATTTATTACGTAAAGAATTTTCTGATAACAATATATTTGATTATGATCATATCCGATTCTCACGCATACCGTATTGTAAACAGGCAGTTCTTTAAAGATGTTGCCTGGATACTGATATAAAAATACTGTCTGGTTCAACCTCAAACTTTGACTCTTTTCGAGCACCCTCCTCTAGTGTTTGACGTAAATATCGGAGACACAAGTGTCAGATATTTGCATATTATTTTTCAGCATATAAAAATTAACATAATTTAGTAGTTTTAGGGGTGTAAGTATATAAACTATAGCCATCCCTCAAGTGGGGTAGCTAGTAGTGTGGGTGGCACACGCCAAGTCAATTTTCATTCAGGCGTGAAAGCGATAAGCTCACCTTTACATACATGGTAACTACTGAAAAATCAGAGCTTTATTTACGAGTAAATGGGATGTACCAGTAAATTTACTGAAATTTGTTATTAACCATTAATTCGTCTATATCTATCTAGAGAATCTGGAATGTATGGAAAAATTTAAGGAGGTATTTTATTACAATACGTAAATTAGTTTTTATATGATTGGGCTACAAATTTTTCATAATAATTTAAGTTCTTGTCACACATACATGAATTTTTTTGTACATGTATTTATAAAATTATTATTTACTTGTTGATTCTATGTCTATAATACTACTGCGAGCATTATTTGTCAGATGTATTTGCTTTCTGCATGTATTTCCTAAAATTATTTCTACAATTTCTCGTGTGTTCAATAATAAGTGATTATTACTATAAAGCACCTGTTATTCATAAAAATTCATTCCCCGAACCCAGATAATTGAGTTTTTGCTTCGTAATGTTACGAAGTAAATACAATTAAAAACGAATACTTATATGTTAATGCGCGCCATGTCAATACTAGCAATAGTTTATTTAGATATTACGTAAAACTAACATTAGTAAAACGGTAACTCCTTCGATTTCTTCCCATATAACTTTCAAAAGTTAAATGTTTATTACTATAAATAAGAAGTCTTCGAAAGAAGACCAATAATACTATTATGTTGCAGAGCTTTAACTTACAGATAATAGATCCATCACTCTATGACTGAGCGAAACAAACTTTTCTTTTATATAAAATCAACAACAAAATAGTTTTTAAAATTATATTATTAAATATTAACTGATAGTTACGGCAGAGAAAAGAAGTTTTTTTCTTACCAGAATTATTAAATTGTTTAAAAATTATAAATTTCCAACCCTGTGGGAATTTAATATGCAATCTCCGGCTCTATAGTGCGTATGCTAACCTCTCGACTAACGAAAAGTGGTAAATATTTTTTAATGTGCCCTTTGAAAGTGCAGTGTGAAAACATGTCTTGAATAAACTGTCAGCCAATTGCTTCTCCTATTGAGGATCCAGTCCTGAATTGAACTCGCAATTCCCGTCATCGAAGCCTGTACGGCAATCTCTCGGTTACCGAAGAGTGATGTATTTAAATGATGATAAAATATTATTCATATAAAAATATTTTATATGAAAATAACCAGATATCTGGCGCATTTACACCCCGAAAATGTCTCAATAGCATAATAATCTGCGCATTAAACGCGGAGGTGATGCTGTATACACTACATTAACCTGCCCTTTGTTGGAATAACCTTCCACGTAAGCGTTTACGGGCCGTTTTGTTCGAACTTTGATACCTTTTCGTGGCATTTTACGTTTTACGGTGTGCAGGGTTAACGTATCTATCTTTTACCTGATTGAATTCCACCTCGCTGGAATGATTTATGCTTGCGGTTTTCACGTTAAGATTTCGCTTGATACTCATTCGCCATTTCAGGTTTTACGGTGACCCGAATTCAGAATTTTATGATTATTAAACAGTTTTATTCATTATTAAAAACCATGTTATCGACATTTACTTAGTATTCGTGTATTTTATGATTAAAAAACTCTAGAATTGTACCGCATTTAAAATACTTGCGTAAATACTTTTATTATAATTTTGAAAAACCTTTAAAAATACTAATAACTAAAGTATTCACCATTTCAAAAGTTTAATATGTTTCCATTATTGTTGTACTTAATATTTTTTTTTATACCATCTTCGCTCTCAAAGTGCGGTATATGGATCTACACTATATAAAGATATCCACTCCGAAAGTGGAGTATATGGATCTCAACAATGTGAAGACGTTTTGATAGCTTATTTTTCACGAGAATTGTTTGTCAGGCAATTACTCAACCTAACGGTCATAGGCAATATAGTCTTATCAATAACAAAATAAATCAATTTAACTTCAAGTTTTATTTATATAATATTACTCCGAATATGTTATATTCTGTAAAGTAATCCAACGATTTTTCAATTACATTTATTTTGAGACATATATTTGAAAGTTTTCTTTTGTATTCCAAACTACGTTAGATAAGTTCAGTAAGTACGCTTCCAAAAAATTGATTGATTTTAATGATTTCATAATAATATTCGCTAATTTATTGAAATTCGAAGCAAATCTTAGTATGTGACTTCGTGCGTGTTTGCCTGCATTGATTTATTTTAATTATTTTTTAGGTACCTCTCACTAGCATCGGTGGTTCAGTGGTAGAATGCTCGCCTGCCACGCGGGCGGCCCGGGTTCGATTCCCGGCCGATGCAGATTATTTTGTTTTTTTTCTCAATCAAGCATAACCTTAAAATGTTGTCCAAATCTTTGATTTTAATAAGTTCCATATATTTTAGTTTGAAATATAGTTACCGCGAGCATAAGTTTCTACTGCATTGCAAACAAATTAAATCTCGATGGTTGAGTTGATGAGAATGCGCATTTTTGTACGCCTTGAATTCAAATACTGTAGCTGCATAAATAAAGTGACCGGATTTAGCGCTTGGATAAATCTTTACATTATAAAACCTCATATTCGGACCGGATTTATTTAAAATAATAACAAGTAAATATTCAATTGATATGCAAATTAAAAACTATTTGAAATGAAAGAATTCAGTAAATATTATAATAGTTTGGTAGTTTTGTACTGCTAACAAAATTTGACTTGAAATTGATTAAACATACTCATAACAATTATATATATATTGATAGTGACTATTAAGTATGATTATAGTTTTGCTTCATATGTTTTTTTTTATAATCATTTTATTTAATGTTGCTTATGATTAAGTTTTGTGTCAAGAATAAGCTAGAACTTAGTTTAGTTTTAATTAACATAGTGTGATTAATGACATTTACAAGTTAAATATCTTGTCTATCTGACTAAATTTAATGGTAAAATAATGTTAAAATTTCCCAATTTTAGATTCTAGGACTTCTTTAATAAAAAGAAGTATGGCATGGCTATCTTTGTTTATTAATGAAAACCCGATGTATTCATATAATTATGAAATGTAAAAGACAATTTAAAAAAATGTTGATTGTAGAATTTAATATAATGTCATCACTTATTCTTGCAAAGTAAATTGATATATTCGATTTACATATTCAAACATATTGCCATCTTTCCTATTAATAGAATATTCAAATCAGATGTTCAGACGAAGAGAGACATTTACCTGTTCAATATGTATTTTGATATGCAGATGTGGAGGAAAAGGGAATAACGGAATATCTAACAATCATAAAGGGAACATTACATTACTCAACTAAATGATACGGATATTGAAATATTTATACTATAAAATATTTGCAATTCAAAAATAGATTTTTTTTTATTATTATTTGTACACACATATAATTGCTTTATAAGAAACAGTTATTGAAGGCATTATACATATTACATATCGTCACCGTCAACCCTCAAATATTTAGAAGAAAACTAAATGTCATTTAAATGCATGAAGGTTTCAGAGCGTATTTGGTGTGGGAAAATAGAATTACACCATAGGATACAGTATTAACTATATAATTAATTGAAACACATTTTGTTTTTCAAATCACGCACTGTTGATATTCGATAAACCAATCCTATAGCAACGATATCTTAAAGTGTGCTAGTTTTAGCATAAATCTTGAGTTGTATTATTATTTACTCATAAAGAAAACGTAACTAATTATCATCTTCGTATGAGTTTTTTTTTTAATTTATATATTTATTTGATAAACAATTTAAAAAACGCAATAATTTCAGATTTGAGAAATATAAGGCAGTTCTAATGACTATGTTGTAATAAAAACAATTGCTTTATCTAGTGATGCACGTTCCATGTATTTGTCTTCTAAAATATAAACCTTGACGTGATAAACGTGAAACACCTAGTAAACTTGATAAATTGTATTCTACCAATGCTCATATACTGCTTGAATTTAGATTGTTTCAATACTCTTACAATAGAGGTTCTCAAATATGCATTAATGTTAAATATTATTTAAAGTAAATGGCACATTGAATGTAAAAAATAGCGGCATTGTTCAAAAAGTTTCATTTTTCACATTTCAACGAATTATACTTGTTTTATTGGATTTTTTGTTAGTTTATTAAGAAAAGTTTTTTTGTGTAGTGTATAATTCGTGTAAATAACTTTAAATCCTATTTTTTAAATTTAGATATTTTTGTTGTGAATATATAATTATATTGCAAAAATAATTGTATTACTGCTATTATTCATATGTGTTGTATTATATAAAGCTATTCATTTAAGATAAATTAAGAAAATATGAACTATTTATTGTATTTTAATGAACACAATCCGTATTAAACCTTGTCAAATTTTCATATAACCGTTGTTCGTCTTTGTAAAGCGAATGAAGCTTAAATTGGCTTTAGTTTCGATTGCTGCATAGAATTGTTCAGCCAATATCAAACTTTTGTCTAAATATTATTTTAATCAATTAAAAAAAAAGTAAATTATACTAAATAATTTACTAACACTCAGATTAGATCATAATAACATAATATTCTTGTGTATAATATGTACACTATTACTAATGAAAACTGTACCATAAATATTGTAATTTATTATGAGATTTCTGTTTTTCTTTTAATTTTTTGAAAGCAATTTCGTTTGTCATACTCTCGAATGAAAGTCAGTATTTGATGTTAGATATGGTATGGGGTAAACGTTGCTTAAGCATATATTTTTTTGTTGTAATTTGCTCTTATAAGTATTTGTCAGTAGAAAGTCGTAGTATCTTCTTACGGGAAGTTATGAAAAGACTAGGCAGAAAATGTAGTTTTTATTTGCCTTCATTAGAAAGCTGACAAAGAGAAAAAAATCGTTTTATCCAAGATGCATAATTATTCTCATATTGTAAATAGTTTGTATTAATTACTCGACTGTCTAATTTCAAAAGAAAAAAAACAACAAAAAAAAAATTTCATACTTTACTAAATTCGAATTTTTGTCTAAGATGTTTAGAACAGTTTTAAACGGAGTTTGGTATAAAGTGTTCTACGATTAAGCATGTTTTTAGGCAGCCCTGAACATTTACTATGCTACTATTTTATCTTAAAATACTAATTTTGAAATTGGATAGCCGTACTGTTTGCCGGCTATAAATTTATTTAATGTAAATACGATACGTATTTAATTTACATTTTAGTCTCTATAAAGCTTGAGTTCTTATAATTATATCAGAAAAATATATAATACAGATAGTACAATATTAAATAGAATATATCCAGCTAAAACTGAGTCGTATATATTATAATTTTTGAAAATTATTTTATTTTTCACGATTTAGAATCTCTTTGCAAACCAAAGTAGTGTCGATTCAAATAATAATTGAACGTACCTTGCAGCGCAATGTAAGGTATCCAATGAATGCCCTGGCACGATTTCCTAAGCTCGACCTTACCTCACAGACACGTCTTAATAACACCTTTATGAATTGATTATCTATCAAATTGATACCTTAGTCAGCAAAGGGATGAAGTGGTATTATTCGGCATCAGAAATATGTGCACAAGTTCATTAATGCATTTACGTTTTATGCAATATTATAATAAGGTCAATATTAAAAAAAAAAACGAATTCTGTTTGAAGATGTATCTATTTTTACACACTCATTTCTTAATTAGGGTAGGTATACAGATGTTATACAGTTCCTTCAAGAATATCTATCAAAAGACTGCTTTTATTAGCGTATTTATAAACTAAATAAATCTCGATGTTAACTCAATGGCGATTACATTAATTAATTTATTAGAACATTTTTCACGAAAGATGTATATCTTTACATAAACTGATTCTGACTTATGTTGATAATTTAAGAATAAGCTTCTCCACAGAAATACTATGAATTACAAATTCACATTTTATACTATATGAAATTATTAAATATTTTTAAAATAAAACGTTTTTATTTGTTATATATTAATCGTAGAATGAATATTTAAACTAGGTCAATCTTATTTATATGTGTATATTTATTTTATAAATTTGTCTATTCATTTTTTCAACTGAAAACAAAAACTACATCATTTAAAACTGGTAAACTTCCATATATGAGATCACTGTTAGCGACCCGGGTTTCG
>JAGVSQ010004860.1:261-18626 GCA_022683975.1 Rhyacophila evoluta | reverse complement strand
CGGAAAAAAAGGGTTCGGGAAATAACGGTTGAGAGCCACTGGTTTATATTTAAATTATAACCATTATTATTAAAACTCGGTTATTTTAAAACTCACTATTTCATTTTAACGTTTTTTGCCAGTAATACGACGATATATTCATAAAGCAAAAGTTTTGATATGTTTTCTATCATTTCTTAAAAAAATATGCTATGTTTCTTACAAATATGATAAAATAATTACATATACTCGTCTCGTACAGTATAAAGATATTTTAATGTGTTGTTAATATCGACTGTACAAAGGAAAAAGGACGTAACCAACACATAATAAATATTACAGGAGGCATAAAAACGTCTATATGATGATTTTGGGACGAAGTCAAAATATTAAACAGACACAGCCTTTAAGTGCATGAAAAATAAAACTGGTGCTTTATTTACCCAATATGATATTCATTCAATTAGTTTCAATAATTGATGCAGTGGAAGATCTGTTTACTGGTCGAAAATTTCACAGGCCATTTTTATTACGAGCTTAAAAGCTGAATTTAGATACTTATTCTGCATTTTAAGCTTACATCCTTTTGAAAGAACATGTATTAAGTTGTATACATTATGATTATTAAATAAGAAACCTTTTTTCTTAAATAAAGGTAACGTATATTTTCCTTTCTAGAGTTGATATATAAGAATCAATTATATACTTTTTGCTTTATGCTTTTTTATTTAATGCAGGATGACTTTTCAATAATGTCAATTATTATTCTTAGTCTTCTAAATAATTTATTTTCTCATCAAAAATTCAGTTCTGATTTTCTAAATTAATTTATCCAAATTCTCGTACATATCAATGGCCACAAGTTGACAGCACTTATCATACATCTGTTCAATTTTTCAGGAGTAACCTCATAAGTGTAACATTGCAAAATTAAGGAAAATGAGATACACTCTGTTTAAATGAAAACAAAAATTATTTCCTCCAAAGCATATTATTTTTCTTTAAGCTCGTAATAACTATTGTTTTAAAATGTTTCATGATCTTTCTGGACAAATTAACAAATATATGATACGTTTTATCAACTTATGTGTGTTATCGATATTTAGAATTCAAATCAGAAACCGTCGGTACCAAAGTCATAAAAATAAGCTGCGTCTTCACGAAGTGAATATTATATAATTATAGTTAATACACGATTAAATTCTCAAACAAATTGACTATTCAAGTTTCAACATTTCATCCAACAGATAGTTTTCAACGGCTTTCGATATTTCTATATAGTTTTTGAAAACCGGATATCATCTGATACAAATGTATACTTTAACTAGGAAATCGTTGAGGGAATTAAAATTTGCTCTAGTTTCCCTGTTTATAATTTCAAACATGTACTTATACCAAACTGTTATTTGAATACGGTTATTCCTGTGAATTTCAAACACACGCAAACACCCTGGTGAACTTTCATCGAGCTTATATCTGTATATTTCTGTACATTATATAAGTTTCTCGCTTGGGATTACAGGAAGCGGTGAATGTACACGCGTCGTATGGTATCCGATTGTTTCAATTCTATATGCCCGCTCGGCGACGAAATTTGTTTGTACAGCTGTTTGATCAATAATATTGCCTTTAGATTATGTGGAATCACCAACACTGTCGATTTACAATCAAAACATTGTCCAAATACACCTATACATAATCAATTTACTGAAACATAAATTACGAAAAAGTGTACTACATAATATCTTTACCATTGTGACAAAAAAATCCATTTTCAAGTCGATCCATCCATCTATTAATATGACTAATACAATATTTAAATAGATTGTTACGTTTTGATATTATTCGACAGCCTATGACGTTGTGTTTCGGTTCTTTTTTCTCATGAAATAATTCACATTTGTCTTGAAGGACCCTACTAAGGGCAGACAAACGTATATGTTTTTGTCAGACCATTGGACTTCCCAGTTCTTAACTGGTCATGATGGTTCTGCCTCCGTGTCTTATAGAATCTCCTACTTTCTTATGTGGCAAAATGCAGGATTCCAATCTCATCCTCCGGCAGCGTCCCCATTTTCGGTTGAAAGTTCAAGTTGGTTCGACCATTTATCAGACCGGTTGGCCATTGCGACTACAAATTATAATTTTGTAGCTTTTTAAACAAATGCAAAATCTTATGACGACCGATAAGGTCTTTTCTTAACAAGCCTTACTATTAACAAGGCATGGTTAAAATATAAATCACGCATATTAGAGAGTGTGTATGAACCAAGGTCTTTGGAAGCTACTCCTGTGACACTTCTGGTACTTTGAAGAACTCCTACATTCGTTATGCTATGCTGCGAAACGGATGTGGAGACGTGGCAGTTATTGGAGAAGGAAACAAAGTTGATCTATTTGTAGCTATTCTACATCTCATCTACATTTTTGATCCACACCAGATGAGAAGGTTTCTACGTTATTAATGATGTTTAGCAAAAAACGTTAACGTAATAAATTTACTTTGAAAACATTATCAATTTATACGTACATTGTTGATTTAAATTACAAAATATTCATCAAGCGACATTTTTTGTTTAATTCAATTGTAATATTCAAAATTAAACTTTTAACTTTGCTCTTTTGAAATGTCGTATTTTTTTTACTTTATGAGATTACCCATCATAGATACATTGACCTGTTTCAAAGACAATCATTGCTATATACAAGATAGAAACTGATTATAAAACGATTTCGATCTCGGTCATAAAATTGGCATCGTTTTGTTTATTTCTGCGGAAATCGAGAAACGAATCAACGTCGAAGGCCGATTTTATGTTGCTAATATTTTGCGATATCACATTTTCTTAGCTGGCAAGTTATTGGGCCAACGAACATAAAATCGACTAAGAAAGTTAGGATCGCTCATATTATCTGGCTTTCTCTTTTAATACTGGACTTTTAGTGTGAATCGAGTTGACACCGTAGCGTGCGCACTCATGGTCAATATCTTACGTGTCGGGAAACATTTTTCCGTGTGACGTCACGCAGCTTTTTCCGCCACATAGATCCTTGCTGGGGCGGTGGGCCTGATAAATTATTGATATTGCCCTGCTCCCATTCTCACCAAGATTATTTTGTATAGGGTGGATTTTTCTCAGACGCTGTTCTTGTTTAACACCATATGTGCATATAAACAAGAACAATATAATTTAAAATACGTATAACTTGATCAACTGTCTGATTTTGTGTATCAATCCTCTTAACATTTCATTACTACCTAATGTGCCCACCATCCACTCGCCCCGTCCTCACACCTGGTCATAATCAGGCTTATCACAGAGCTCTGATATCGAGAAGCAATCTACTTTATTCGACGGGAATGTCCCAGGAGTAAATATAAATTACCCAAGACTTAGGTTGCCACGCACTGAAGTGTGCTGAAATTAAAAGAAAAATAATGATGAAAAAAATGCTTCATTACTATGGAGATCTTGTATCGAAATTCATCTTATATTTTACTTCAATCTGTTTATTTAAATCTTTACAATCTATCTGAATACGACTAATACATGTATTTTGCAAGTAAATAATAAAATTTTCCAGATACTTTTGGTTCCTCAGAAACGGGAAATATTAAATTATATTTGCGGGAATATTATTATAAAGTATAGAAAAGCAAAACGTTTTTTTTTACTAAAATGTTTGCTCTTAATGTGGAGCATATGGATCTACATACTGTGAAGATATCCACTCTGAATGTAGAGTATATACATCTTTGTAATGTGAAGACGTCTTGACAGATTATTTTTTGCGAGAATTGTTTGTCAGATAATGTAAGCCCAATAAGAGGCCAGTACAATACTTTTGGATTTTAAAAATTCGACAACTGGAGAATTGAAGGGGCATTCTCCGAATTGCTAGGTCCGTAGGCTACTAATTACGCAACCTGGGGAGACTGTGATAGATAAATAAACATAGATGAACTTAAAATGGTAAATACACAGAATAGCGATATTATTTTTTCCCAGAAATAATACAAATGTTTACCGGAAATCTTCAGGAATAACCCACTATATGCCAATTGAAAATATGGTGTAACAAACTCGAAGAACTAGTTAAATTGCTTCCCAGGAATGACTTGTAAACATTATGACAAGCGCAAATTTGTGTGTATTGCTGTTTTTACATATTTGTATTTAAAAAGTGTATATTATACCGTTTACGGATCCCAATCATGTAAATATTATCAAACAAAATGAATAATATGAATCTAAGCATGGTCGAAATTAATTTTGATTTTTTTTTGCTATTAGTCAATTGCTCATGCCATTGGGTATTGGATCCTGCATTTTCTCTAAATCGTACATTGGTTTAAAAGCGTGTCTGTCAAGCTTTCAGCTACCGAGAAGATGATAAAGCTTAATTTTTAAAAATCATTGTATTAAAATAATCTGTCAAAGTATGTCTTCAAATTGCGCAGATCTTATAAGGGGAGACATAATGTACACTGTATAGATTCATATTTTTCACTTCTGAAACTTGAAGACTAGAAAAAAAATTAACTACGTTTATAAAAACTTTTTTTTCTCGTAATATATTTTGATACTAATACTCTGAAATGTATCTGAATAAAATTCACGTTTAAATCTTAACACAGCAAAGGCCTTAAAGAGTTAATACAAAACGAGACTGGGCCTTTTCATCCAATCGATACTCACAAGTGGCAAATTGAAGCTTTTCTGATAATAAAACAGTTAACTGTTGGCACGATTTATGGCTCAGAGAAGTGGTAGTTATTTACATTTCCTCTTTTTTCAATCAAGAAAATGGTAATCCTACAGAGAACTTCATCCTCTCAATAAGATTTATCCCATCATAGTTCACACGTATAATAACAACAATATTTTTCTAGTCCTACTATTTAAGACCTAGGTAAGTACTTTTGTATATAGTGAATCTCTTAAATTATTCATTAATTACGTATTTTCATATGCGCCGAAAATCAAAAACATTGAAAGCTTTGTATAATAGAATATTTATAACGGTGATATCATTTTGCATATAAAGCTTTTCGTTCAAATTATAATCACGAAATCAATCAAAAACTTTATTAAATATCTAGGACTCATATTTCTACTCACCAAATATCTTTTATATCTATACTTTGTGCTAAAAGACGAAAGTGGCATAATGGTGTTATTTTAAGCTCTGAGAATAGATGCATTGATATAATTTTATTCAAACTGAAAAAATAAGCGAATTAATCATGCAAGTGTGAAGGCATTATCACAAGAGTAAAGCTACGGCAGTAGAGTCAATTGGGTCTGGAGATACTCAAGAGAGTCTCAAATTTATTCTCATCTTTTTCAAGTCAAACGGACTATCATCTGGATAGCTGCTGAATACAAACTTGATGAGTTATATTTACCGAAGCTGAACGCAATATAATGAATGAAGTAGTATGACAAATAAATAGGTTGTGAAAGTTTCTGAAAATAAGATTTTTATAATTGAAAAAATAAACATTTTGATTTGCTGTCATGAAAAGATACGCAGTCGATCAACGCAAATTTGCTTTGAAAACGATGAAAATTCAGCGGAGAAATTTTCAATGTCAATTCATTTTAGAACACTCATTAACAAGATATATATTATACAGATAAACAATTTGTGTAATTATTATTACCATACGATTATACATATATTATTTTATTTTTTTTAATTTTTTTTAACTTTGGATCGCCAGATAATAATAATTTGTCAGTACCATAAATATTTTGATACAATAATTTGTCTTCATATTCCATAAATCCATATCGCCAATGACAAAACAATTCCTCATATACCACACGATACCAATGTTACAGAAGATGACAAAAACTATCTTCAATCACTTGTGTTATATCAAATCTCTTATATTTTTTTGTTGTTGTAATTAAATTAAATGATATTGTCTATTGTTGACAATGAAAAAATACGGAAAATGATTCAATGAAAATGACTATAGATTATTGTACATCTATTGTATTTTTTTAGCCGTGTAGTATATATACTAGATATTGCTTTTTATGAGCAATTTACTCACCGGCAGAGTAGAACAGTGCTCCGCAACCGCTGTGCCACGAGACATTGCTGGGTATGCCGTGACTCATTTTCTCCAATATCAGAAAAACATGAAAAATCTTACCATAAAGACGGCATTTCATTTTTTTTCTTGTAGTGTGCAGCAAAACTTTGAAAAAAATGTCGAGTGTGCCATGAAAAAAAGGATAACGTAGCAATGGAGTAAGTTTCACAACCTTAAGAATACGGATTTGATTCCCAGACCACAAGACTAAATGTACATCGATTTGAACCATTGCTTGGTGACCAATTCTCGTGAAAAGCAATTATTCAAGACATGTCACTTTTGGAGCAGATATATTCACACTTTGTAGATCCATATACTCCACTTTTCGAGGGTCATGGTAAAAATGGTAATTTATTACTTTCACATATATTTTTATAAATCAAACATTTCATTAGATTGGTGGAATCCAAATAAAAACCATGCTAAGCATCTAACTTTCAAAGACAAAATATAAAAAACTTTCAGTAAATTAACTTTGTTTTTTAAACCAACAATGATATTGTTGTAGCCACTTTATTATCAAGCAACTGTCTCCCATTTTTCAACTACGGTTGAAGAACATTGTTCTAGTTTCAATGCTGTAATTTATTCACCAAGCTAAATTTTAAACAAAAGCTGTATTTACTGTGAAGTGGCCTTCAACCCTTTATGCATAACACATATAAAATACTGTAAAGTGGAACTTACACCCATAAAAGCGAACCCTTGATAGACATTAAGGGGTTATTCCAAAACAAATATACATTTTTAATATCATACCACATGAGTGCAATGAAAAAACCTGAACAAATATTAGACCATAAATCAAGTTTTTTACTACAAAAAAATAGAGTAGACCTATATTGTTACATATTTATCATTCTAATACTCATATAATAAAAAATACGCTATATAAAAGGTTAGCATACGAGCCAAAAATCGCGGGGTCAATTCTCATTTTTAAATCTATTTTCGCTTCCAAAGTGGAGCATATGGATGTTACATACTGTGAAGATATCCACTCTGAAAGTGAGGTATAAGGATCGTCACAACGTGAAGACGTCTAAACAGATTATTTTTTACGAATATTGTTTGTCGAACAATTGTTAAGCGCGATAGGCATCCAGTCCTCCATTTTTAGATTCTTAAAATCTTACAAATGGGGAAACAAACCCGCATTACCCGGATTACTAGTACACGCACGCTTCTAGCCACGCTAACCTGGGAGACCCATATGATTCTCTGAACGATTTTCATAGCTGTTCTTTATTTAAAAATCTAAAGAAAACGGCCCGGATGCCCAATATATCATTATTTGTCAAGATACGCAAGATCTATATACTATATTCATATCATGCGGAATTATATGCTCCACTTTTGGATCAGATATGGTATACACAAACTACCACCAATATGAATTAACTTATAAAGCAAGACTCTAATTAACATATGGTAAAGTTGGTATTATTTTTTCGTACTGTGGCCGAGAAATAAACACACGCTTCGATACCAAGTGTTGCAAGTGCGGATTCCATAGCTGTTAAAGATTTTTGTATTCAAAAGAAGGCATGGTATAAAACAGACTGAGGAGTTGACTACTCTTTAAATCCTTTAAGAACATCTGTTAAGATAATTTTTAAGATTGTATATACTTATTAATTTCATTGATTCATTTCTATAGGGGATATCTTCACACTGTTCTTGAATACATACTCAAAAAGAGTGTCTTTCAGTTTTTTGAAATACTGGTTTTATCTTTATTGTAATATTTATAACTTTATAATGCAAAGTAAAAGTAGAATGGACTATCTGTTTTATTAGAAATAACAAATATCTATATTTATTATTTGCTTTCAATTGCTTGTATGCTTTGTGTAAGACGTCTTCAATTTGTTTTATTACTTGGCAGAACATTTTTGTTTTACAGTCTTCGGAAATATTTGATGTAGTCTTGTAGGAAAAGCAGATTTTCTTATATAAAAATAAAATTGACGTACGTTTTACAATTGAATTTTCTTAACCAAAGTTTCAAAGCTCTGAATGCGCCAAGAAAATCGCAAGCTTTTCGCGGTACAAAATTGTAAAATAGCAATGGGCCATGTAAATAGAACATGGCAACTTCATGGTGGCACTCTATCTGTCTTCCACCTTCGTCCTTTCATTCTTCCTTCTCCTGGACAATGGGCTTAAGAGCTTTACTAAATCTACCGCTTGGGTATAACTAGAAACCCAACTTATTTATCTGGTAAAGCCTCCATGCTATACCACCATGACGCCACAGCCTTACCTCTAAATCTACGTTTTTTCGATCGAAAGTAAACCTATTTATATATTTTATTTATCGTTGAAATTAAACAACAACACAGTATTATTTCTATATGATATTTTATCAATTAACATTAATAAACTAGTATGTCATCTTTTACCTACATATTAACTAAGTTAACATTAAACTACAGTAAGTTTACGTAATTGTATACGATATAAATAATTATACCATACTATAAAAGACCTTTCAAAGATGACGTATTTATTAGTATTTAATTAATTAATATAAATATCATTTCATGCTTCAAATAACTTTCATAGGTATACTAATTATTATACTAATTATAACGTAATATTAAAATACTGATAGATAGTAATTAAATTAAGTGTAGGTGCATTTTCACAGTAGTCGAATTGGTAGCCATGTGTGCTTAGAAACCAGAAATTGTGGGTGGAAATGCCGACTTTAAAAATGCAAGATTTAAACCTCAATTAGTTTAACGGTTTTTTGTATCATATTCAATGTCTTGTTATTATAAATATTCACGTTCTAAATATTATAATGTATTTTACGTTTTCAATAGATAAGGAAAAATCCATCACAAATAACTCATTTATTTCACATATTCTTAGTGAGATATAGAGAGGAATTTGTGATGTGTATGATGTGTAAGAATAAAAACAGTTTTTTGTGTCAAAAGTTCATTAACTTCCCAGGAATGTAGAGGTTAGCGTGTGTATTTCATATTCGGGGAATAAGAGTTCAATTTTTACATCTTTCAGATTTTTTAATTCCTAAAAATGCTGGATCAGATGACTATTGAGTCAATTAATTGTCGTTAGTTAACAGACAATTCTCATAAAAAATAATTCGTCAAGACATATTTTTACATTGCGAAGATTCAAATACTGCACTTATCTGGCGGACGTCTTCACATTGTGTAGATTTTTATGCTCCACTTTTAAAGTAGACATGATAAAAAAAGTTTATTTACAACTTGAAATGGAATTGGAAGAGTGTATACAGCCTAAAAACAGAAAATTATCAAAAAAACTCTAACTATCAGTTGTATTTAGAAATATTGAATATTCAAAAAGGCGACCTGAAGATTAATGTATTGACAAATTGTTAAGTTTTGTAAAAGTATGTGGTAGTGTAATGCCCAAAATATAAAGAAAAAACAATAATTATTTCAGGTAAGTTGTAATTATAATAAAATTAAACTATTAAATGCATTGATTACTATTACGTCATATAACTTTAAATTTTGTTTGCATTAAGCGAGTTAATAAATTCAATTCCATTTCAACAAAACTGTGATTAGTTGTTTTAAAATGTTAAACACAATTGCTGCCCAATCAAAAATTTAAAACTGGTCGAAAAGTTGCATTTTGTATTCGCGTTTTATATGATTTGCTGTTGCAATCAACTTACAAATAGTGCAGCGTTAATTCAATTTGGATACAACAAATAAATCATATTTTAAAATAAACTAAAACGTTTTTTTAAATTTTCATTCTACTAATGGTTAACTATTCTACATTATTTGTTCTTTCTATTTTGTGCTTCCCAAAGTTTGTTATTAAAAATATCCATATAAGAATGTATAATATTAAGTTATCAAATTAAGAATATATAGTTCTCCACAGTAACAAAACTTGTACAGCATATTTTTTTACAATTATTTATTATCAGCCAACTGTTTGTCATCTAGTTTTGCATTTTGAATTTTAAAAATTGTACTATTTGTTAAATAATAATTTTAAATGAAATAAAATTAGTTTCCTCGATAGCCGAGCGGTAAGCGTATGCGCCTTGCATCTGTGAAATGCTGGTTTGAATCTTACAACTGCCGGATTTAACAAAAAATCTGAAAATTTAGCACTGGATGCCTGTTGGATAGGAGAATTGTTTAACATCCATTTCTTGTGAAAAATAAATAATCAAAACATGTGTTCATACTGTGGATATTTAAATATTTGACTTTTTGAATAGATTTCTGCACGCAGTGTATATCTGTATGCTCTACTTTCGAAGCGGCTATAGTAAAAAAAAAGCTGCTGTGTTTGAACCCAAAATTTTATGCGTCAAAGTACGCGCGCTTACCATCTCAACTACTGAGAAGAGCATATTAATAAAACATTCGCATTATTTTAATAATCATATTCTCACATTTGTTATACACCCTAATGCATTATGCTAGTAAATTTCTCTTACTAGCCCCCAATAGCTTTGTTCACAACATTATGAAAAATACTTATTTTAATACCTTGTATTATTGCTTGTTTTCTTTTTGCTGTCTGAAATTTAATTAAGCATCAATGTCGCTGTAGCAAAATTGGCTTATATTTTTTGAAACTATAAGACTGAAACTGGTATTCTATTTACTCAATCTGATATTAAAGCTATTTAATAAAATCCGATAAAATTGTCGAAGTGAAATTCATTTTTCCTGGTCGCAATATTGACAGGTGATCAGTTTTGCATACTTAAAAGATAAATATATATACTAATTTGGCATTTGCGATTTTTCACATTTCTCCTTTTGATAAAACGAGTATTAAGTTGAATACATTTTAATTACCGAAGCTATTTTGAAAAATTGAGGGCTCACGTCATTTTCGTTTTCTACGGTCGAAATGTTAATACATCATATTAATCCTTTATTCTCAGTACTTTTCAGCCAAACTAACAATACGAGTTTGATTCCTATATCAGTCAGATTGTTAAAAACCAAAAATGCAGGATTGGATGCCCATTGGGTTGAAAAATTGTCCAACAAACAATTCTCGTAAAAAATAATCTGTAAAGACGTTTTCACATTGCGAAGATCCCTATACTCCACTTTCAATGTGGATGTCTTCACACTGTATAGATTCATATGCTCTAATTTGGGAGCAAAGATGGTAAAAAAAAAACATATCAAAATATTTTACTACTTTCATTGAATGATTACACAAATTTGGTGTCGTACTTTTTGTGCTATTTTATCTCGATTGAACAGAAAAACGGTTAACTTTCACTAAAATACGCTTGTGCAAATGCATAAATAAAATTTGACGTTTATTTGGGAAAAGTTGTGTCAATAAATTATAAAATTTTAAATATTAGCATTTAAAAATCGAGATATGAAATTATTAGTCGCTGTAAAAATGCTTTTCTGCTATTAAATGAAATGAAAACGTAGTGAAAATTATCAAACCCTGTTTCTGCGGATTTCTTTTTCAAATTTTCAGGCAAGCGAAATGGCTAGGGCAAGCCTTGCGGCTGAAATACGCTTTCGCTCCCAAGCCTTACACCTTGAGTGAAATATGTTCGTTTCGTAGGCCTGTAAATTAACATAACGGCGTGGGCACAGTGCCCGTTGCTCCGTTATTCGTTACCCGCTTTTATCCAAGCCGTCCGAGTACGTTTACATCTGACAAGATACTCTGCTGTAACATCAAAACAAATTATTACTTGCCATATCAAGTTTTTTTAAATTACATACATACAATCTAATATATACTATTAAATATAAAATACACGTCTTGCTGTCAGCTGACAACAACTTCTTTCAAACAATGAACAATAACGCAAAATTTTCACATGCCATTTTGACAGCCAAATCTAAATTAATTGTTTTACTTTCACAACAAACAAAAGCCTTAAAACTGTATGAAGCCAAGTATTAAAATAAATTTGTAATAAAAGGATGAAAAAAAATAACTCTAGTAGAAATAAGTTTAAATATTTTATAAATTATATGTTTTTTTACAATGTGACTAATTTATTATTATTTATTACTAGTATACAATATTAGCAGTCAAAATGGAGCATATGGATCCATATATACATTGTAAAAATATCCACTCCGAAAGTGGAGTATATGGATATCCGCAATGTGAAGACGTCTTGATAGATTATTTTTCACGAAAATTGGACAATTGCTTAACCCAATAAGCATCCAGTCCTGTATTTTCAGATTTTTTAAATTTAACGGATGGGTAATCGAGCCCGCATCTCCCAGATTGTTAGACGTGCACGCTGCCAACTACGCTAACCGTGGAGACTAATTCAGTATATATCTAAAAATATGTTTAAAACTACTGATACTACTGAATATATTAATATGGAGAGCTGGAGACCTTGGCTGAAATCTATTCTATGCGGACTGTAAGAGACATTTTTTAAAGACGATCAGGGCCTATGAGCACAATGGTTTTGAACTTTTTAGAAGCCGACAGCCGATTTCATCATTCTATTCAACTATAACTTGATTTCTAAATTGACTTATTACTATTAAATATACAAAGCTTTTATTATACATTTTTGCTCCAAAAGTCTACAATGTAGATCTTAACAATTACTTAATGACTTTGATAGACTTATTATCACGATAAAGTTTTCAGCCAATCGTTCATTGCATAAACTAGTCATATATCTTTAAATTAAAAAAAATATGCAGCCGTGTAAATATTTGTCCAGGAAATAAAATTGAAAAATCTCTTTACGTTGCCGTTTTGATATTGAATACATATACAACTAGAAGCTATTTATTGTATTGTTGACTTGAAAAGTTGTTAAGTTTGCTTTTTTTATTTTTAATACGATTCTATTCTGAGAGGCAATCGACTTCCGTAGTCCTACGAAACTTCTCAACACGAGCTTTCAAAAGTTTTGGCGATATTTTCTTTAGTTATCTATCGTTATCAAGTAACTTTTTCAAAGTATACGCTTGTACGTAAAACACCGCATCACATATAACGTTATTTTGTTTTGGGCGTGCGTGAAAAAGAAGCTATAGTTTATTTTATACAACGGATAAAGTTTTATATCGTACGAAAATCAAAAAAAGGTTTCTAGGCGATACCTGATAGGTGCTTCGTTCGAACATACACGTTTATGATGAATACATTAAATATAAAATGAAGATTTTACACGTTAACTGTTGTGTTTTATAATCTTTTTAGTATTAAAAAAAATGAGATTTTGTATGTAAATCGTTATTTGCGATGAAAGTTTTGCCTAATGGTATCTATGAACTTTATAAACTATATAAAATTACCATTCTAATACTCATGTTTTACGCTTTCTCTTAACATGTAACATATCGATGGTTTAAAGTTGGTAAGTCCGCTTTTAGCCGAAAATTGTTCGATAATATATGCATGTCTTTTATTAATTGAGCGATTTAAAGTTATTTAAATATATAGAAAAAACGTTACAAGACAATTCATTCGTATCCGAGACCTATAATGCAAAATATATATAATTCTACTGTTTTGTATGAGCAACTTAATAATTATCATTTGTTAGCAGCGCTGTGAATACATCGCATAAAATTTGTTTCGTTTATATACAAATAATCGCAAAAAGCTTTTTAATTTAAACTCTCTTGTATTTCTTTAATGTTTTTTACTTTTTTTACAAAATTTTTACTTTAAGCCATCGATATAAATCTTTAAAATATAAAGACTAGTCATAATAAATGTTATTATAAAAAAATGACGGTTAATACATAAATCTGTCCAGCATTCAATTCTTTATATCAAAATTCCGTTAAAAATCTTATGAAGTTCCAGCAATTTCAGTCACAAAAACCTTCGAAAATATTTAAAAATCGGCCATGAGGAGTTTTTATAGGTATTTCATGTATTTTTTTTTTTATTGACAAAACTATAATATTCTAAATTGTTGACCAGTTTTTCCTAAATTATAAATCTTGATCTTTATAATATACAAATTTAACAGATTGCCTCGTGAAAATTCTTAGCCGATTACCCAATCCATTTAACACTTAGTTTTACACCTTCATTTATTTTTTAACAATTATGCGCTTGTAATATGTTAACCCATAGCCTCCAGCATTGATAACATCTACAGATTAGAATACACTTAAAATGGAATCTATACTAATAACTATATACATATGACATTATAGCATTTAGAAGCTTCCCCAGTCATTAGTTTACTGATATTTGTTATTTTTTTCATGATTACTTATAATATGAATTTATATATGGCAAAGCACTATTCTGTCAAAATCAAATTTGCAACATAAGGTTAAATTTAGCAGGAATAATATTTATCAATATACTCAGAGCCATGTCTTTGCCATTCCACACAAGTCCATGATGTATTATGGCACTTTTTATAGACGCTTAGGTGCCGTATTTAGGGTAAATTACTATAATTGTATCACACTGTCAGACTGTTAGGGTTCGCTTAGATTGAGTTAATATAAGTAGTTATTAGGTTTTAATTTACATTTAAGTTTATATTCATTGTATGTATATCTAGCAAAATAATAAATTTGTTAATATACAAAAGGAAAATTATACTAAAACAGTGGGACAATAAACTCATAAAGTTTTAAGTATGTACTAAACTTATTCATTCCCCAAATTCACGTCAAACTAAATCAAAGTTGTACAACGCTTGGGTAAGTTACTTTGAAATGTCACTGTTTTCTCAAGAAAATGTAAAAACGGTCAAAGCTCTTGAAAATTATACGTTTTTTATTAAAATATAATACTTCATATTGTATTGACTGAAGGCATATAGTGAATACATAATAAAAAATACTGCCTCGAGGTATTGACAAATTACGTTATTGACACATAAACATTGCTTAACTCCAAAACAGCCTTTTTAATGGGAAAAAGCTTATTTTACTCCTTAATATATTGAATCAATTTAATCAGAAGTAAAAATTAAGCGGCGATTATGATCCCATACTTAATACGTAGTGCAATTTATTTGTTTGTTGTTAATAAAGTAAATACCAACGATTTTAATTTTTAGTAATATGAGATGCTTCTTATTAATTTTGTACATTTTTTAAATATATTTATTTTTGTATGAATGAAATAATATCACAACATAATAGTTTCATTTAGTGAATCAAAGACTTTATTTGCTTAACAGCCTGGAATTCATAAGTTATTTAAATATTCTGCATCATCTATAACTGATATTCAATGTTTTTGACAAATAACGTCTCAGGTTTGTTGTTGATTTAAGCAATTTCATTTATACAGTCGCAAATACTGAAGTGTCTATGACTGGGAATTTCGATTGATTGATAGAAATGATGTTTAACGTACAAAGGATTTTTTTATTTTGATTTCCAAATATATATACAGTAATGGAAAAACAAAGGAGACGAAAAGCAAATTCTTGTAAAAAATCTTTCAGGAATCCGGTTCAACTAAATCACACCGGGGCACGACAAACGCAACCCGTTCGAAAATAAAACCTACTTTACGAGTTTATTTATTTTATATATTATCTGATTTGAAGCGAGCGCCACCAGCTGAGGGTGGTGTAATTCAAGACCTGCCGAGCCTTCGAAAAAAGCTTCCAAGCTTCGGCAATAAAACCGTCGTCTGGCGCAGACAGCGGGAAATATTTTTGTCGTTAAGTAGGCTCTCGCGGAAAACGTCTCCGCTTGCTCCTAGCACCCCGCTAGCCTTCCCTTACTATCTCTGCAAAGGATATTTTTCAGGTATTTTCAATTTAATTTTTATACATATTGGTTGACATCTTGATGAGAAAAGGCAATCGATCTTTAACTACATTGTCAATGACATATTATATCGAATGTGGAAATAAAAAATGATGTAACCCTCAGTTTTTGGTTATTACAATATATACAACAATTTAATACACGTTCTTTAAAAATATTCAAGCTTTAAATGAAAAATTAGTATTTAAATTTAAATTTTAAAGTTTAAAAAAAGATGGTTTGTAAAATTTTCGACCAGGAAAAAATACATTCACTACAATTGGTTTTTCTTAGATGGCTTATTAAATATATGTCATATTGGGTAAATAAATCACGGGCTTTAGTCTGTATGCACTTCAAAGTTATACTTGTTTAATATTCTGAACAGCTAAACATTATTAAGTAAACATTTTTGTGCTTTCCGTAAACGTTATTCCGTATGGGTTACGTTTTTTGTCTTTGCACAGTCAATATACGAGTATATCCACTATTTCTGCGCAAAATTTGGCATCAGAGGCTACGATTTTAATTTCCACAACTGTTGGCATATTTTTTTAAATTCAAAATTAAATACAACGGTTACTTAATAAACTGAGCAATTCATTAAGAACCAATTCTCGAAATATGTATGCTCCACGTAATTTGGAAAAGAATTATTAAAAATAACGCTTTAATACGAACCATTATGTTATAAGTTATTAATTATTATTGAAATTGCTGCTAATTGTTATATTTATTTGATTAATATTTGAATTGACCAGAAAAAATATACTAAGGCTTAAAAACAGATGCCTGGTGTTTTCTAGTGAGATTGTGGTATGATTTCGTTCCAAACGAGAAAGCATGATTTCAAACCATGAAGCCACCTATTACTAAAAGCTCCTTAAACTCCAATGCCACGCCTAGTTTTACCACGTGTTGCGGATACTCAGGAGAGTCTTCATTTGACCTCTCTTTAACCTAACCTGACTGGTTTTATTCTACTAAACTAATTACTATCTACAGAATATATTCGACGAAACTGCAGTACACATGCATGACCTAGAAGGACATCAGAGTTTAGACTGGTGACTAGAATCATTGTAGTTGGCAAGTGATGTAGATATAATACAAAGAAAAAAATATATATCAAGCATACATAATTATTTAATTTTTTTAGTTTCTATAGTGTAAATTGAAAGTGATCTAAAATGTTACAAGTACACATTGATAGTAGATAAAAATTCCGGATATCGATTCCGGTTGCGTACCTCTGACACTCTTTGAGTTTTCATCTATTCGTAGAGATTTCATCACGCCCTATTGCTCAGGAGCGCAGAACCATTTGTTTTAATAAATTCTGCACTCCCCAGCGATTGTCCAACAACTTGCTTGATTTTCAAACAGGCTCTGCTCGTTTTCTCGCAGCTTTCCATTTTGTCTGACATTTTCTTTCAATCTATGCATTGAGATTTCATACAAAGGAATATATTCGATAATGTAAAAACAACCTCGGCAGTGTGCACCAACTGATGTGTAAATAATTAAATAATAATAAAAAATACCTTTGGTGTGATAAATATTTTAAACTCACCACCATGTCCGTTCCAAAAGTAAGGCATATGGATCTCCACTGTATCAAAAAATACTTCAGAAATAAATTAGATAGATTTTTGTATAATCAAAACTTTAGCCGACAGATTTTTTCACGATATTTGAATATAAGTCAATATTTTTTACAATCTACTCAATGTTCCCACCATCCAACCACCCATGCCTTATGCCTGGTTTTATCCGTATCCCAGAGCTCTGATATTGAGAAGCAATCTATTTTATTCGATGGAACTAAATAAAATTAATATTAAATATAGGTTGCCATGCAATCAAATGTGCTGACAATAAAAGAAAAAGAATGAGAAAGATATTTATGAAAAAAAATGGAGACTAATTTGGTCAAGCAATTTATGTAATGAGATCATCATCCTCACCGTATCATACCGTATTTTTTTTTAAATCATTGAAATTAGCCTTTATGGTAACTAAGTTGGATGACCCAATGGGTCCAACAGCTGGATGGATCGACTTGAGTAACTATTTCCGCTCCGTAAACATTCTTGAACATTCCCACAAAATTTGATTAACATCCTGTTCTGGGGAGCCACAAGGACACGTTGGTTAATTAACAAGGCCAAATTGAAACAGCTTAGCAGGAATTTTCTAACTTATTAGGCACCCAGATCTGCATTTGTAATTTTTTTAATTATATAGCTCCAATCCCAAAGCGCGCACAGTAATCACAAAGTGGTTTATCTTATAGACATATCTATTTTTTGCCATGCCCTCTCCAAAAGTAGAGCATATGGATTTATATAAAGTGAAGATGTCCAAGTCAAAAATGTAGTAAATGGATCTCTACAATGTGAATACATGTTTTATATTATATAATACTATAAATATTATTTCTACACCATGTCTACTAATCCATATTTATGCATATAACATATTAAACATGGTCTTCTAATTATTTTGAAATAATAGATTAAAAAAAAAAAAAAAAA
>JAGVSQ010004859.1:1527-18627 GCA_022683975.1 Rhyacophila evoluta | reverse complement strand
GTTCATTGACGACTAAACGAAAATCGGCAATTTCATATGAACCGACCTAATATATAATTGCAGTGTTAAAAGTATGTTTTGTTTAAAAAAACTTCATAATTATATCGACTGTGGAAAGGACTCAGTTTTTTTTCAAAATGGTTTTTTCCAAAAATCAAAATTTACATAAATTAACACACATTCTAGCAAGCTCCATATGGTGAATTAGTTTATAAATTTAGCTTTTAAATTAGAATCAAAGACGTTTTATCAAATTTAGAACCAGAAAAATTGATTGAATTTTTGGTTTTTCGTAAATTACTTATTAAATCAATATCAGATTAAGTAAATAAAGCACCAGTTTTAGTATACGTATACTTCAAGACTGTGTCTGCTTAATATTTTGATTTTGGCACGAAATCATTGAATAATCGTTTTTTGTACATCTTTTAAAAAAAAATCGTTGTGGGTTACGTCCCTTTTCTTTTCCACAGCCGCTACAAGTCTTACTAAGCTTTGAGAACAGATGGATGCGGAAGATCCTGGGTATACGGTGGTATGATTTCGTTCGCAACGAAGAGATAAGAGAACAGATCATGCAGACTAATAGCTGACAAATCGCTGTGACGCTGGACCTGGTTATGCCACATGCTGCGGAGGTCTCAAAAAATCTGAACTTCATCTGCCTATTCTTCAAGCCAGCCTACCGTTAAATACAATCTACACAATTTATTTGGTGAATCTGCCTGATGAAGGTATGACCCGGAAGGACAACATTGCTGGCGGGTGACAGGGATTCTTGGAAGCGGCATATGGTGTCCATACAATCTGTTCGGGGAGCGGATATGGAAGAATAGTTCCAAAAATCATTAAAACTCAACGAATTGTGAGGCTTTACTCTAGTGATTAGATTAATTATTGTTGGTTGTCAAGCAATCGCTGAATCCACTAAGAATCCAATTCAAGCCACATCGATATTATTCTTTGTTTACACTACCATTCAATTCCAATGTATAGTTTAAACGGACATCCATTCAAATAGCGTGCCCACCAAATTTATTTCAGTATTCCAATAGGATCTTAGTTAACTGAAAAAATACTTTTTAAAATAATGAATTTATTAAGATTGTGAAATTTTAATTTCATTTACTGCTCATTCTAAAAAGACGAATAGCTTATTAACTTATTTTGCTGAAATGTGTACGGTTTCGTTCGTGCTCTTGCGTTGGTTTCTCTGTGATATGAATAGTTTTCTTACTATTAGCAATAAGGATTGTTAACCATGTTTGCTTTGAGCATATCGACTGTGGAAAGGAAAAATTTTCAAAATAGCTTTTATTCGATTGTCAAAATGTGTATAACTAAATACACGTTCTATCAAAAGACAACATCTGAAAATATCGAATTAGTGTCTAAATTAAGCTTTTCAGTTTGAAAAAAGGATTGCTTGTAAAATTAGCGACCAGGAAAAATGGCTTACATCTAAATCATTGAATAAAAATTTTTGCGGCTATTATTTTAATTTGTAAAATTTGTTATGTGTGGACTACGTCCTTTCCTTTCTACAGTCGATATGGATCTACATACTGTGATGATACCCGTTTCGAAAATAGAGTAAATAAATTTCCGCAATGTTAAACATATATTTGACGGCTTATTTTTGATGAGAGATGATGAGAATCAGACAATTGTTCAACATAATGGACATCAAGTCCTACATTTTAAAGTCCAGAAGATGCGGGACTCAAATCCGCACTTTTTGGAGCAAGGCGCACACGTTAAACTCTTCACTACCGGGTATACAATATGTATGTCATGAAAACGTAGCTATACTATTTTAAGGTTGAATTACTATTGTATATAACAAACTGAATATTACCCCTTCATATTAATATTGTATTATATCAATGTGAATCATATTGTAAATAAATGCATTTTTTTACCATAATAATGTATCGTTTAATCTTCAATCTCCTGACAATAAGTTAAGTATCATTAACCGAAAACGCTCCTTACAAGAAGGTCAACAAAAATAATAGAATACATTATGATATGTCGACTTTAGAAAAAACATAAGACGTGACTCTCAGTTTTTTCAAAATAGTTTATTTAAATAACCACAATGTATACAGCTTAATGCAAGTTATGCCAAAAGATGTAAGCTGCAAATGCCGAAGTAGTATCTAAATTGATCTTTCAAGTTTGAAAAAAGGATGGCCTGTCAAATTTGCGACCAAGAAAAAGAACTTTCAGCTCATCAATGTTATTAGACTTACTTAATTAACATACTAAATTAATACAACATTAGAAAAATAAAATATTAAAACTTTCATGCACTTTATGGTTGTGTCTAATTAATAATTTAACTTTAGCCCAAAATCATTGAGCATACATTTTGTGTCTTCTGTAAAATTTGTTTTGTGAGTTACGTCCTATTTCCTTTCTACATTTGATATGAAACTTAAGGGTAGCGTACTGCTTATTTTTTGCTTAGTGTTTCCTCTCCAGCCACCAAATCTTAACATTCGTTATACAGGTATATATCGCGACGCAACGAACGTAATATTACTCTTCAAGGTGCCAAACCTGTCCTAGAATTAGTTTCCTAAGACTTTACTTGGCGCACTACAGTATGCACGATTCCTGCTCCAAGGCACGTTAATTCTTGTTAACCTGTAAAAATAATGAGTGACCAACAGCAGTATTTAATTTTATTTTTCTTCAAATATACTTGAAGGTATTCATACTTTCAGTATTCTTTATGAAAAACTCGTACAATTTCAATAATAACATTACAAAAATGGTTCCATTTTTCTCAGCCAGGTACATTATGTTGCCACTTACTTGTATGGAGTTTTAGTACTTGCCAATTCAGGTGTCTCTAGTTTTGTTTTATTTTGTTGCAGTTAAGTTTTGTATCTCATGAGTGCCACTAATAAAAAATATTAAGATTTCATTACGCTCCTGTATAAATTATACCAATATCTGTCCACTGAATTCTACTTGAGATGAGTCGTAAAATTGACATGGTGCAGAACTTTGCATTATTTTTCATGTAATTATCTTGTTTTGTCCTAATTATCTATTGAATTAGATACAAAATTGTACCAACCACGCGTCTGTGAAATTGCGGTATCAAAATCAATGTAAAGGAAAATTTATTATCCTGGCATTGTCGAATGGCTATTTAGAAAATAAAATTTACTAAAATATCATTACAATTTTTGTAACATCATAACTTTTGAGTTGCATACTATGGCGGAAACAATGTAATATATTAAGTGAGGGCTGTGCCATAAATTACGATAGTATTTTTCATTTAAGGATTTGATCAAAGTACTCTTGAATATGCGTATGCTACGTACATAACTCTTATGAATAGAAGCTCATAAAGGCAAGAATGAAAACATCATAATAATCAGGATAGTATAGATATTTATTTATAAATGATATATATATTAATCTGCGCACTTTTTAGTGTTGCCACTACGAAGTATCGTAGAGTAGATACTTATCTGTGTGCGCCACAGTTTGACGAGCGCCTCTTTGCATAGGCACGCGGAGAAAACGTTTGCCTTGGTAAGTAGGTGAAGTGAGAGAATTTCTCTTGGGCATGTGATTCCAGCGGTTGGCAACTAACAGCTTAAAAATAAAATAAATATTGAAAAAATACCTAAACAAAACATATTTATATATTTTTAGCAACTTCCTGTTTGTTTATTACACACCAATACATATAATGATAACAACTTTGAATCTAAGCTGAAAGACGAATTTAAAGAAGAAGCATTATAAACAATTACAAAGATTACTTCATTTTTACAATTCAATAAAAAAAATCATTTAGCTTATATTTCTTTTTTTTTTCATACGCACTGTCTACTCGGAGCATTTAAACACCACATCCGATGGGATGTCCAATAATCATTTTTGCTTAAGTATTCTTCCATTTTTCTAAGTCATACCTGCATCATGTAACTCCGTCGAATGCATCATGTATTCAAAATACTTAACCTATACATCGTGTATTATATCCAGAGGCGTAAATAGCATATGGCTAATATGGCGACGGCCATAGGCGCCTTGTTCCAGAGGGACGCGAAATTGATTGTTCTAGTTGTTTTTATTATAACAAATTATATGCTTAAGTCTTTTTTGATCCGGAATTAATTTATCCGTATTTTAACCTGGAAAGTGAGATAAACTACAATCGATGATATAAAAAATCTAAATATGATACCACATCATTATATTTTATATAACTCGTGATTGTTTCCATACGAAGTAGTTGTCACAGTTGAGCATTTTAATGGATTTCAATACTATTATATCTAGAGCTCATTTTTATATACGCGTGTACTAAAAAAACGCATTTTTGATGACTGGCCATAGGCTCTTCAACTGTTAGTTACGCCTCTGATTATATCCATTACGAGACATTAGTGATTATCAAAAATTTTGATACTTAAGCCACAAATCTTAATAGCGTGATTTTAATTTTAATTTTCACCACGTAATTTCACATCCGTTACAAATTAAAGCTTCATTCAGCATCAATAAATATTTGATAGTTAACTTGATTTAATTCATCATTTACTCTAGCCTAGTACTGATAAAACATATTGCCTTTTTCCTAAATTACACTTTTGTAATTCAATGCGATAAAAATTTTAATTTTTTACAAGTATTTTAATAATGAATACAGAAATATTTTTTAAATTAGTAAAATCATATTTTAAATTGATTGATCGGCGTATGATTCCATAAATGTTTCAAAGGTAAGAACATTTAACTTCTTCATTTTTAACACATTTTAACCGAGGAAAACAGTAAATTTGAACATTTTTGTACGTTTTGCAAGTAACTACATCTTCAACCTCTATGAGTCACTCACTGGTGGCTGTACCTGACTATATATTGCGAATGCCTCAAAAGACTCTTCACCCAACCCGCATATTCTTCAAGCTAACAAGTTTTCAGCATTTTGGATGGGTGCTAATTATTATTTATAAAATATAATGTATAACGCAGTTATGGGATGCAAGTATGACTTGGAAGGACGCAAAAACATGTCAGGTGAAAGGAATTTTTAGAGATGGCATGTAGTTTCTATATGCTTCACTTCAAATGTGAATATAGAAGAAAAAATATAATTTTTTCAAGGTTTATTTAATGCACAGTAATTTAATTTCTTAGTTGTATATTTTAGCCAATTCAAAGGTTGTCCTTCCCTGACGTCAGTAATATGGCTGCGCGCTTGAGTTTTATCGTACCAGGCACCATGGAACATCAACAACCTGTATTCGGCGTATGGATTCGAATCACCCTGTATATTAATCGACATACGTGTCGGAAGACATAACGAACAATACTCATACTTTTTGTTAGCAGCTGTACTTATGTTGTTAAGGTATTTGACCAAAATTGGTAAGGTCCTGGCTTCGATGTCTGCCATAGCCAAAAATTGATCGTACACACCATTTCTCCATCAAAAACATCACTCTCACAAAGCAGCTGTTTGTAGAATTATATTAACTATTAATTTTACAAAATACTTTGGAAGTGTTAATCTTTAATAATAATTGTACATCAAAGAAAAACAGTAAAATTAATCAAATATTTTTAACCACGTTTTCTCTGAATGTGTAACATATGGGTTTACATATTGTCAAAATATCCGCTCCGAAAGTGGAGTATATGGATATCCGTAAGACAAAGATATGTCTTGACAGAATATTTGTCACGAGAATTATAACTTATAAAAACATTTTTCTTTAATTGTCAAATAAAAAAAAATACATGGAATTCGATGTGTTAGGAGTGACTATATTTATGGCGTTTTCATATCCTGTAAAATTTGTATCATGTGATATGGTATAGTTATTAGTTCATCATGAACAAAATACAACTGCCAAATTAAGAATACCTTAGAATTGCATTTATAGATTAAATCAGTAGAACACATATTGAGTGTAGAATGGAAAACGGAAGTAACACATAAAAAAATACTTTTACAGGAACAGGATATTTTGAACCAAAGTCAAAGTATTAAATAGACACAACTTTGAAGTGAATAAAGATTTGAATTGACATTTGATTTGCCCAATTTCACATTAATTTAATAAGACATTTAGAAAATAAGCAAAATTGATGTAGTGGAATTACTTTCCCTTGTTGCAAATTTAATATTTTGAAAAAATTGAGGGTCACATCCTTTTTCCTTTCTATAGTCAATATCTACCATAATTACTGGTCATCCAATTGTTCAATCCAATAGGCGTACAGTTTTGAATCTTTTAGGTAGACAGCTATTGGAATCCAACCCGTAGTTTTTAGTTTCAAAGCGCGCACGCTAACTAAGAGATTTGTGTCACAGCTGTTAAAACTTCCGATGTGCCAATTTTGTCATGATGGTACTTTGTATTTTCAGTTTCTTCATATTAAACCACACAGTTAAGTAAAGCCTTCAATGCTTCGTATAGGATCTGTAATAATTGAAAATATAAACCTCCATTGTAACATGTTTTACTAGGACTAGACGTTTTTTTTACTCCTCTGTAAAATGTAGTTAGAACAAGGATATATTATTAGATGTACCAGTATAAATAAAACAAACATTTAAAATAATCTTTCATAAAGTAGATTTATTTATGTATTCAATATACATTTATAATATGATACACGAATTTTTTGAATTAAAACATTTGTATTGAACATAGATACATTCTGTATTTACTAAATTAAATAAATTACAATTATTTCTACAAACTAAAATTTGTAATATTTCGTATGTTGTATAAATTTTAAATCGTTTCAAAGGACTACTTTTAAATAATCGAAGAGATGAAATTGGTTTATATATAACAGAAAGCCAAACTTATTTTACAATTTATACATTCGTGTTTTAAAAACTAAAAATAATTATATTTTTACAAAATTAGCAGTACAATAAATAAATAAAAAATATTAGTATTAGAATTAAAAGAACATAAACATCAAAAATATCTATAACAAATTAAATTATAACGACAACGAATTAACTATAGTTTTTTTTATAAAAATACGTTTAATATTAAATTAATTATGTTGTGTAAGTCTGTAAATATAGGCTTTAATATAGACAGGGGTTTTAAAAAAATGACACTATTTGTTTATTGATTACGACGTACATTAAAGCCTGGGAGATAGAAATAGACACAATATCAATAGAATTATAGAAAATACAAAAAAAAGATATGATTATGTTTGTAGTTAGTAATATAAATATACTGAAGTGTCTCATTTGGACGTGGACATAATTCTCTAGTTCGTAAATAGCATTTTGGTTTAATGCTGACAGGATAATTCAATTGTTTGGTGGAACTCCAATTTACAACGGAGTGCAGACCCATAAGCCCTACTTTCAGAGCAAACATGGTAAAAAATAAAAAGTAGTAAGAAAACCGTCTTAAGCTGGAGAGAAACCAACGCACGAGTACAAGCGAAACTTTAAAGATTTCATCAAAAAATTGGGTATTTTTTTATTTGTCTTTTATTTAATTAACAAGAAATTCAAATTAAAATCAAAGATATACGGAATAGAATCAGTATTTTAAATAATTCATATTTCAGTTTATAAAAATCTATTAGATTACATCGTATGGCGCATATGGATCTAAACAATGTAAAGTATCCACTCCGAATGTGGAGTAATTACTTTACATTGTGTACAAGTTTACGAATAATTGTTTGTCAGATATGATCAACCCAATTTTCCAGTCTTGCGCTTAGAATGTTTGTTTTAATTCGGCAGATGTGGAAATCGAACCCGCATTCCACGTATTGTGATGACGCTCTGAGCTACCGGGGATAAGTCAAAATTACCCCTCGATTTATTTAAAAAAAAACTTTCAATTTTATTCTAGTGTGGTCTATCTATGTATTGCAGAAAATTGATCGCAAGTAATTTGCTGCCGGTGCAGTTCCGAAGATAACTACTGTCATGTCTGAATAAGAATTGGAAGAAATATGCAGACTGTTTTCTTTTTGTGCTTTTGCTTAGCAAAATTGTTATACTGGTAGATTTACAGTACCTAAATCTCTCATTGTCGACAAAAATATCTAATTTTGTGTTCAATATAAAATATTAATTGTTCATAGATATCCCCTCTAGGGAATCAATTATTTGAATAATAATAATATAATATATTATTATTAAGTATTTATTTAATAAAGGAGTGAAAATGGTGAAATTTGTATCGGGGGTTGAAAAAAAATCATTGAAAATGAACGATATATTTTATTTTTTAATCTGGAAATAGTACATTTTTTCAATTCGCTGTTATCGTGTATAAAATATTAATAATCTAAATATACAATAAAATTATTACTAATTTATAAGCTTAATTATTTATAAATATAAAAGAAGTTTGCGTCGTGTTTTTCGCTTTGAAGAAAATATTAACAGTGCGCACTTTATCGAAAACAATTTATTATTTTATTTTTTTATTATTATTTTCTATTTACATTTGTATGCGAAGGTACATCGTTATATCACCTCACATAAACATTAAATACGTATTAATGCATTTAATGTATACGTTTCAAAACATAGTGTGACAAAGCATTTGAGATCTTAAAATTTCACGAATGTGTCGTGTCATTAGGTATTTACATTTAGTTATAAAAAATCAAATACATATTTATATATTTGGGCTCTATTAAAAATATAATAATAACAAGAAAGAAAATACATAATAACAAAATATTCATTTAAAATCAAAAATGTGTGAGAATCGGAGTCAAAATATATATTTTAAATACAAAAAAAAGAATGTAACAAAAAAAATATATGTAAATTTTTCTTTTTTTTTTAATATTTATTTTAAAAATTTATACTCAATACATTGAATCGTGTATTTGATTATAATTGTAGCCAGACAAAAGCAACCTCATGGTTTATTCTATACTATAAAAGTAAATCATTTTAATATTTTTCGAAATTACACAATATTAGGTAAAATTTATTGTCAGACAGTATTTGGCAGAAACATATGAAATGATGCTATATTTAAAATATATATATAAGTTACTTAACAAGAGAGCCTTTTTGTTGTTGGGCACGTGTTTCGGCATCGTAGATTTTGAAAAAAAATTACAAATGAATACATTTTTAGGACCCGTATTATTTTTGAAATATAGATTGACCGGATTTATTTACATGACCATATGTCATATGGTCGATAAAAAAATATTTGAAAAATCAAATTTACTTTTCGTACAGGTGTACTGTCTAATATTAAAATAAATAATTAAAAATATTAACTAACTTAAGTTAAAACTAATTATTAAAATTATGTTAGAATAAATAATCACGAATGTTATTACCAACATTTTCAAAATGATACAAACAAAAATAAAGAAATAAATCCCAATATTTGAAAACCGTAAGAATTTAAAAAAGCATAAATTTAACTAAATACACAAAAAAAGAAATAATACAGTAAGTTTGCATGAAAATATTCAACTAATAAATAAATTAAGAACAAATTAAGTAAAAACATATGAATTAAAAAGCATAAAAATCATAAAATAAAATTAAAATAAATATATTTTAAATCATTCAAACGCACCCATTCGTATAATTAAAATAATTATTAAATACTAAATAACATTGCACTTGTCCATAGGAAATAATAAATGATGTAAGTAGTTTTTTTTTAATTAAAAGAGTTCACGTCCCAATGTTGTATTATTTGGGGAAAATTAGTGATTAAACGATTTATTATAAATTAAGTTAATATATTATTTTTAAAAATAATGTTTTGGCAACCTTGATTTTTAAATCATTTCATATAAAATATTTTTTAAAATAGGGTTGCCAAAATATTAAAATTTGAATAACATATTAAAAACGTTATAATCGTTTTGTCGATATTTTCAGGAAGAATTATTTTGTTATAAATTGATTAATATCTTTTCTAACCCTCACCGCGCAGGTCATAAATTATATGAGGTACTCTTTTGAATAGCACGTGCTTTGCGATAGGTAAATAAAATGTAGATTATTTGGAAATCGAGATTAATTTTCATCTATACTGGGATAAAAAAAATATTCGTTAATCAACTATCTCAGGTACCTTTTATTTGCGATAAAGATACTTTAACGTATATAAATATCTTTACAATGTTCAAATACATATAATTATTAAGTAGTGGCATAAATAATTATTACATTACACCGTCTTGTTAACCTGGATTTTCAGGTTTTGAGATGGTAGTTCATGAAAATAATGATTACCAATTTTTGTAATGAATAAAACTATTAATGATTGAAGGGAGAATTTCAGAATATCGGTGTTGACGGATAAACTATGTCTGATCCCAGTGATGTGTGGTTTATATGGATCATTATAATATGATGACTTGCGTATGTAACAAATGTGGACAAGATTAAACATGATCCAAGGAGTGTTCCACAGTTTACTCTATCACAACGCAAAAAGTTAGGGAGGCATAATAGAAAAACGCATTTAAATAAATCTAATCTCTTCCGATTCTTTTGTGGATCTGCTGATGCTTTATCAAATGCGCTTTCTGTCGAAACGCCTTCGAACAGACTTCACATCTGAAGGGTTTTTCCCCCGTGTGCGTTCGCAAATGCACTTTAATATTGGACTTATTCAAAAAACCTCTATTGCAAATATTACATCTATGGACAGGTTTCTCTTTTCCAAGCAAGCCACTCAAGTCAGCGGAGTTTTGAAAGGCGATACTGTGACTCACGGCTGCTTGTTGCTGTTTTTTCTGAGCTCTACTTCTTTTGCTTTTATTGGACATCGGAGTAGTCGTCGTTGTATGAGGGTAGTTTCCCATTAAATGATCAGGGCTGCATAATCCATCCGGTTTCAGCCCGATGGCATAATGGTGTTGCATGTATCTTCCATTGAGAAGTATATTGTCCGTTGTAGAAACAACGTTTCCTGGTGGGCTTGAGGTTGAAATTATATCCATTCCGTAGCTGGTCGAACTCGGAACTTCTTGTTTTACAGGTGGCCCATTTTGGAGTCTGTTTTGTAAAAGTGGCATATAGCCGTGTGTTAAAAGACTCTGAAGTGTTGAACCTCCATGTCCAACACTTCTTTGAATGAAATCATGATTCTTGTGGTGAGATTCTATTCCGTGTTTATTGTACTCCGATTTTGTTATAAACTCAATCTGGGCTTGTTGTGGTGAATGCGGTAATACAAATTCAGAAAGGTTGTCAGGTGATATGATAATTTTTGTGTCTTGCTGCGCGCAGGTTCCTTCAAACCACGCGTCCAGATCCATCCAACTGTCCCGTGATCCACTTTGCTCCGGGTCTTCAACTTGAGACGGGACTGTAGTGTCTGCGATCGCGGATCCTATGATAGCAGCGATGTCTTCGATCGACGATATATCGTATATTTCTCCTTTTGTACTGACAGAATCAGGATTCAGTTCAACACAACTGTCCGCGCTTGATCCGTACATTTTCACTCCTGGAGAATCTGCATGTGCACACGAATCTGCTGAGATATTAAGAAAAAGTTTCGAGTCTGTATTTTCAGCAGTCGAAGAAAACATCTTTGATTCTCCTTCATTCGAGTTCATAGCAAAAACTTTAGTATCCTCCATAACACTAGACTCCGGAACACATGTTGAACTTGACACAATATTTTGCTCATTGTTATATCCACTTTGCGATGGAAAATTATTATTTTCTTCTGGCAGCCTCTGTGCAATAGCATGGTAGTGATGTCCTGAAATACCATTGATCGATAAGTGCCCAGTGTATCCAGTAAATGGAGGCAATGGCTTAAGTTCCGCTAGGCTCGAATTCTGCAGTTGTGAATTGAGAATAAGATGATCAAGGGCTTCCATTGAAGTCTTGTGGAACTCGCTCGCTGAAGGTGAGAGGTCCTCCGGAGCCATGATGTGCGGACTGAGCGGTGCCGGGTGAGATGGTACCTTACTGAGTAGCATCTCGCCCTGCCATGATTGTAGAAGGCTCTCCACCTCGGCGTGGTCCGCGTGAGAGGCGCTCGGTAAGGCGGACATGTTAGAGGTGGCGCAATACTTCATCTTCAGCGAAGGGCCGCTGATGACCGTCGAAGAAGAGTAGATGGCGGTAGTCGCCTGGTGATTGAGGTGAAGGATGTTATGAGCTGCACTATGTAAGGAATGAAGATCCCGTCAGGAGTTGGATGAAGATTTTAAATCCATGTTGCTGCAGGCCGTCGCTGACCCTCGGCCGGTGAATATTCTGTAACAAAAGAAAAATAGCACGTTAATAAAATGTTGAAAAAATATATCAAGTGACAGGTGAGTGCTAATCGAATCAGTACTTCATACAGTGTTATATCATTTAATTATGAAATAAAAAGAACAATAAATAACTAATCTAAAATGATATACGATATAACCATGCAAATAGTACGAAAAAGTCGGCCTGCCCCTTGGGACATCGATAGCCGCGCTCAATGTCTTTATCGTTGGGAAATCATCGAACTTAGGTCTGCCGGTTAACAAATTTACCGCATGACTAGATAATCGTGTCGACAGTGCGACTCGCTCACTGCTGGACTACCGGCTGACTCACGAAAACCTCACTGTATCATCAGCGTCAGAAGGCAAATGGGGGGTATTTGCTACTGTGAATCATTTCCGTAAAGTATTTTTAAAAATTGTATTGACTTCAAAAGTGACATGAACTTGTCAATTAAGCCATTTAACTAAATCTTAATTTTGGAAAGTTCTTTATGACATACTCCCATCATGTTATATTAGGTTGATTGCGCCACTTTATGCCTTAATAAAGGCTTAATACGTAATGGCATATTTGCCAAGAAAAATTGAGGTGCTTCTAGAAAATATTTGATTAATATAAGCGATTTTATTACTGTTGAATAACATGATAGTAAATATTCTGTATTTTTCTAGACGTATGTTCTGTAACAAAAGTAAATTAATAATTTCCCTTTTTAATCTTGCAATGGTTGAACAAAAATAATTAAATATTATTAATAAAACCATAATGATTATTTTTACTGATAGCCATATTAGTTGTGGCTTACAGATTTGACGATAATAATCAAATCGACTTTAAATTGAGGGGTGAATTTAGTCCACTACGCCAAAGTTTAATGGAGAACACTTTCAACAAAAAGTTTTTGTACATAAAAAGCGTAATATGCATGTAACTATATTACAGTACAAATAATCAATTCCAATAATATTGAATATAAAAATAAACATTTAAAATCATATTACGTGACTTCAATGTATTCATTATTGTGTTGAAGTTTCCCTGGTGTTTCTCTATTAAAGAAATTTGAAGTCTTCCTTAATGAGTATGTCTTGTCTCTTATATTTTAATAATAGTAATGCAGCACTGCAGTGTTATTGTTGTTGTGTTTTTATAGATGGCCATTGCCGTCCGCATTCTGTAGCATGTTATACTAACAGCAAAAAAAATGATTGTTTCGGCGTCCTTGTGAATAAATGCACTCGAATAAAAAAATCTTGTATTTGAAAGGTGAACGAACTGTTAGAGGCAAGAAAAATACGGTGACCAAAGGATGTTGAAATCTGTTCTCTACGTACAACATGAAAACTCAAAGTACGCCGTGCGAGGAAAAATGACGAAAAAACGGTTTTGAAATATATATATTTTTATTTTATTCGTTATGAAATGATTGAATAAAAAATAAATCTGTGTGTAGTTCAAAACGTTTATTATTTTTATCCTGTGACTGACTATCAAAAAGCGGTCACGGTAAATAAACCGAGCTAAAAAATTACTTTTTGCAGTTAATTTTAAGATATTTTGAAACGGTTTGTGTAATAAATTATTAGAAAAAAACAAATCCCTTGGCTCGGCGTTATTGATTTTAAATTTCACATTTATATTAATATACTCAACGTTATATGCGTTGATTCGCAAGAAAAAACCAACGGAATGAATAAAATCATCAACGAATAAATTATTAGTTATATTTACGTACTAATCAAATTTAACCATTGCTGCCAAATATACTGATTGCGTGGTGCTTCTATTTTATAAACTCTTCATAAAACTTTATATGATTCCAATGATACGAAATAAAAACATTGATCGATATCAACAGAAATAATTATTTCGTATTAAATCATAGACTGGCGTGTATGTATATGTATCAGATGAAGTTGGTATATTTATAACGGTAGCGTCCACTACTTATATGAATGATGTAATTACATCTCAGAGGGGAATAGAGGAGTATTAAAATCGATTATATCAGTCAGTAAAGGATATCCGCTTGTAAATGTCGTCTCTTTTGTTTCGCTTTTATTTATGCATTCATTTTATATTATTTGACTTTTAATAGACGATACAATAATTAGTAGGCTGTTCTATTTCTAACTGTCTAATTTACGTAAGGCGCAAGTTATCTAGCTGTTTTAGTCGTTATTAAAACGCGAGCAAGATGGTGAACACACAATTCACCAGTTACGATGTTTTTAGTCTGAGAGTGGCTATTTAAGATTAATTTCAACAGTATAAGCTAGATTATAATAAATACTTTAAACAAAAGCAAGAAACGTGATAGCTGAAGATGTTCCATAGCCCATTAGTTATTATACAATATAATATAATTTTATTTCAGATGCATCAAACTAACTGTAGCTTAAATATCTACGTATTTTTAAAAGGCATTGTGTGAAACTTGAGCCGAAGCATGTATGTACTATAAATTAGTCACTAGATTGACTGAATTCTTATGTAAATGAATCTTCTTCTTTTTTCTTCTTCTTCCGCTCCCTAAGTGAAGCATATGGCTACAAAATACATCTCCGAGAATCCCTGCCAGTACTTCTAGATCACTTCTCCGAATACATTATAAATAATATAGTATTTATTAGCAGCTCATCTATTGGCTTGAAGAATAGTTAGGTCAGGTAAAAACTCTCATGAGGCATCCGCAATATGTGGCCGATCCAGTTTCAACGTCGAGCCATAAATCCAAAAAAATAATTGAGGAAATATTTTGTTTTGCTTTTTATTTTTTATAAACGTTATAATTGCAGGATTTAAATCTGGCATATCCGACAACGAAGTATTTGTGCATATCAATTAGTCAATGAGCCGACTGATTTATAATGTATAGACAATAAAAAAAAATGTTTAAAAAAATCTAAATTAAAAACATCCTTACTGACCTATAAAATGTCAACTTATCAACAGACTCATCTCTATTTCTCTATGGACATTACCGTGTAATTTGAAATCGAAATTCACAAATATAAGCACCGCAAATCGTCCGATGCACGCGAAACACTGTCGCTTTTACTCGCCGCGCCCGCGGGTCAAGGTCACTTTTGGCTTGCGCATGCGGCGGGCGCTTGCGACGTTTCAGTTACTAAGCACTCGGCGCACTAACATATACGACATAAGACCTTTATTACATTGACACACTTTCGCCCGTGAAAAGTCCCGTTATGTAGGATAGTCTTCTTTTTATATGAATATAATACATCGTACACGAAATGTCAGTGTGTTTTTTATTCATTAGTGTATACGGATGTGTGCGTGTGGATATATATGCTCTTATATGCGTATGCGCGCTCAGTGGTGGAGTATGAATTTATTTAATTTTTATTTCTTTATTTAATCATATTTAAACACATGCATCATACATAAACAATTGCATATTATTTATTATAATACATTTTCAAATATACAACGTTTATTTTACTGCAATGCATGTCAATTTAAAAATACATTTTTAATGTTTTTGATACTAATATATAAATGATGCTTAAATTAACATTGACTTGGAAGAACTCCATTACAAAAATTGTTTTAAAATATAATTCGAAATGCTAATTAACATTGTTCTTAGCTATTTCTGAAATGGATTTCAATTAACTAAATTATACAATATTTCAATAAATAAAATCAAACATTTTTTGCTTAAAATATTAATTAATATATATTGTATATGTTTGAGTAAATAGATAACTATTTATGATAATAGTAAACGCTTAGTTAATCAAGTTGGTGAGCAAGCATTTGTCAGAAACTGATACTGTAAATCACGAGCTCAAAACCCGTTGCCGTATTTAACATTTAAATATAGGACTGTGTTTACGATGGATTGATAAATTGGCTAAAAACCAATCCTCGTAAAAATAAATCTTCCTAAATTACATAAATTTATTTTCTACGATCTAGTATCTAAATGGGTATGAAATTTTTATCTGCTCTGTAATCTTGTTGCTTTTTTTATATACGTAATTTTCAATTTTAAATACGGCACACGTTTTAAAACTGGCACACCAATCGCATGATTACTATTTTAGCGCACAAACTCACATAGAATTTTACGCGCGCTACTGGACGTGTTTATTTTCAATATTCTGAATGTTGAACTAAAAACGAGCACTATGTTTGTTTATTTTCAAACAATAATAAAAAAATGTAATCCTCTTAGTTTCTTAGTAAATACAACGTACGTTTACAACGTGTGTATATTTAGTTTAGATCCCTAAACTAAATTAGAACACAACCCACACTAAAATCCACATTGACAACAATTAATTATTAATTAAAATGCCTTCACAACGTAAAAATTCAAATGATGCCTATAATCAGTTCAATAAAGTTCCTATAATCCATCAGTTTACTTGGTAAAATATTGATAAATCGTTTGTTTGTTTCTTCTTCTTGTATATTTTTTTTTTGTTGGATTTATGGTCATTTGGAAGTCAACATAATTTTTAAATCTACTGTTTATATGCATTTATAAAAGTTGATAACGTATCGACTTCTTATCGCTGTGTAAAGTAGGCTCTAGTGTAAAATCTTACAAACAATTAGAACAGCTTATTGTGCATAGGAAATAAATTACTCAAATACAAGTTCTGTGTTTTTCTTAATGCCAAAAGAAGTGATGCCATACATGGAGAAGACGGTTTGATTGCCAATAGCTCACAACGCGTTAAACATTTTGTCCCATTGAATAGTACGCTAATTTTTTCTATAGTGTGTTTGTTTTTATATTGTTAATTATAAGGCTTTTTAAAAAATAAATATTGGCGTATAATTTTAATAGAGATAGATTTTTTATACAATCCTTC
>JAGVSQ010004858.1:0-18627 GCA_022683975.1 Rhyacophila evoluta | reverse complement strand
AACAGTGATCTCACATATGGAAATTTACCAGTTTTAAATAATTTAGAATTTGAAACTTACAATGTTAAACTATACCGACATGTTTCACTAGTTTGCACAAAAATTAGATCACATTTGGGGATAGGTCCCTCACTGCATTAGTATTCCTAAAATATTATTATATCAGAAATTCTAAAACAAAATAATCTATAAGTGCATTATTGGCAATAAACATAATAAAATCGTTAATTTTTTTATTCCTATGTTTATACTATAATGATTTTGGACCCAAACTCGAATTCAAACATGCAGGGTTTCCAAAATATGGAACCCGGACTCAGTGGGTTTCAAAAATCTGAGTTTTCAGAAACCCTAATCGGGATATATTGTACCTCTTATACTTTCTACTCCATTATACTCTTTAGTTGGCATGTACTAGAAATACTTTTGAATTTTTATTCATGATTTATCACCTTGCCGTAGATGTGGGATCACTTCTTGCAGCCTGGACAGGCTTTTTGGATCCACTCGAACCTGATAAGCTACCTCCAACTACGTATGAAGATCCCGTACCTGTGATAATAGGCAAAATAACATTTTTTAAACTATATTTTTCACTCGATACAGTAAATAAACTATCATTTTCTCTCTATGGAAATCTTACCCAAAAATTTATGATAATTTCATTATTATCAATTATTATGGATTTTAATAGTGTGAAAATATGATAATATTTTATGAGAATTGGCTGTTAGCAATGATTAAACCCATACCTCGAATATAAATTATAAAGTAATATGTGTATTTTGATATGGCTGCATGATCACAGTTGCTAACACTAACTACTATTTTGATTTATACATTTTTTGCATTGTACAAGCCAAGTACAAGTTCAAAATGCATTACATATAATATTTGATTTATTCTACTATTGTCTTACCCACAAGAGCCCCCTTCGTCAAGCTCAATCCACGTCCCAATTTGGCCATTGCTAGTTTGTGTTTTGGTATACCAGAAGAGCCCTTTTCCCTCACAACAAATCTTCCGAGGGTTTTCCAATTAGCCTAGAAAATGGAAATAGCACTCCATTAAATTTTGGTAATTATGAGGTTTGTAATTTTATTGATATTTGAAAAAATATTGTTTAATATCTACCTGAACAGCATACAGCTCTTCATCATCAGCCACTATTCTTCTCACACCACCGCCTCTAACACCCCAATCGAGTTGTTCTTCTAACACAAACCTGAAACAAAAGTAAACATATTCATACATATATAATAGATAATATTGTAAGCACTTTGGAAATATTGTTAATCAATAATAGATGACATATATAAGATAATTTATAGTTTGTGTGAATTATACAAAGCCAACTTAATGGTGATAGCATTATCCATTCTCGTGTTGCCACCATTTCCCTTTACGAAATGTAAGTTGAGCAACAATAAATTACAAATTTTATTCACTTCACTCATTGATGATAATATTTTATGCATTTTTTTATATTTGAACCTATTTTGAATAATTTATCTCAGTTGTTTGACATCTGGTATACACAATACCTTCATTTTAATGTAAGATTTTAAAAATATATAAAATTACTCTCTTTGCATTATTCATTTTTATTGCTTTGAATTTTGAATTTATATTACTTTGAATGACTCTTGATGCTTGCATTAATGTTAATTGAGTTTTACTACACATCTTACTTAAGTCACATTTTACCAACATCGATCAATTGTTAACAATAAATAATCTGCCTGATGGTGTAAACTTACTTATCTGGATCAGCTGCTCCTCTGGCTTTTGACAGAGCCTGTCTGAGAACAGCCCGGGCAGTAGCACCTGGGTGCACTCTCAAAATGGCGTATGGTATTTCAGGCGATACGTCGTGTACACAAACTAACACACCTCCAGCTGTCACTTCTTCTTCAATTTGCTGTGTTTGTTGAGCACTAAGACTGGAAAAAAATATACATTTCAAAGCTGCATTCCACAAAAACTGAAACCAAAGTGATCAATCTAATGCATTTACCAAAATTGCAGTTTCATAAAAAAAATATTAAATTTTTATTCTGACACTTAAATAGCTTAATTATTTATTTTACACTATCTTGCTTCAGTTTTAGAGTGAGGATGAGCATAGTCACTATTCTAAATAGTCTAAGACTATGTCTCCATTCATGTGGAAACTGGATTGTATAAATTGTTCTTACCATTCTCTGATTTATGTGAATATTAAAAAGTAAAATGTTTATTGTAAAATGAAACTAGATTTTAAATAATATATACCTCACAGTGGTCAGCCAAGCTCTACTTGTAGGATCATCACCTAATCTTTTCAAAGCCAGCCGCCCCACAGAAGACAATCCCCTTTCTAAAGGACCAAGTACTCGTGGTTGTCCAATAGCGCCTACATCTACTAAGACTGCTCTGCCGTTTACTGTGGGTCCATTGTTTCTGTCACCAGCTGCTTTAAGGCACTTTTCAAGGACCTGAAAAGTTCCACAATAATAAGTACATTTTGTTATTTTGTGAAATATAATAAAATATATTTAATATTATTTAGACTATTTTAAGAAATAACTATCACTAACCTCTTCTGCAGTTGTTTCATCAGAAACCCTCAAAATAGTGTATGGCTCACTATTGGTTACTCCATAAATTCTTATGAATTGAGTAGACTTCCTACCAGGACCTGAACCTTCCTGTTCAACCCGGGAGAAAATGAGAAGAGATGCCATACTCAACGGCTTATTTGAAGGGGACCTATAACAGATAGGACATGATTCAAATAATACTGGACACTTTCGTATTTGATTAGATAATTGAAATATATTTTGAATTTTTTTACAAATTTTATAGTTATTATCAACCAACCTTAGCCTTACGTGTCTATATCCTGGTCTGAGACATTTGAGAGGAATCACTCGTTGCGATATAACACAGTTACTTTCTGCATCAATCACACTGAATCTAATAAATGCTAGCTCCATAAATACTACCTGAAATTTTTAATAGCAAATACCATTAATTTTGTATTGTCTCTGCAATGATTTTTGTAATGATATTAAATTAATTTTAATATTTACCCTGAATGCAAATGTTTCATTCCAAATGGGATTGACGGCATTTCCTTTGGCAGATTTAGTTCTTCGTCTGGTGCAATCCGCACCTACCCCGCAGACTTCAGCTTCGATCAGAGGGTCACCTATCCATGCTTGAGCTCCACCAAATACCCACTGACCTGACAAAATTCCTAGAGAGACTCGGTAGCTGTGTATACCTTCAAATTCACGTTCCAATGGATTGAACCTGAGTATATTTATAAAAAATGAGATGATGAAGTGTGATGTGAAAGATAATTTCTGCAATTTATTGTTGAATTTTGGATTATGATTGCATACCTATGATACATGATGTGCTGCGGATCCCACATGATAGAGGGTTTTCTAACGAATCCAACGCATCCATTTTGTTCAAACATGGCAGCATATAGTGACATCGCTGCATCTTCGGTCTGATAGTTCATCGCCACCATTTGGATACCACAGCACCAAAATTGAACAGGTTCAAGGTTTGATGAGTCAATTCGAAGACTGAAAGATGTATGACACCCAACTTACTATTAATTAGTTATTGCAATAAACTCACTTGATTTCTGTTAAGATCATTATTAAGATTTCCAATTTGTATATATATATTTTATGTATATAAAACATGTTGCATTTTGCAAATTTTACAAGAGAGTATTTTTTTAACCATCTTTTTAAAAATGTGCTTATTTTTAAAAACAAAATAAAGATAAAGAACTTATGTTTGCTGATATCAATGCAAGACATCTCTTTCAATAAAAAAATGAAATTGTTTAGTGTGAAAAATTCTATAAAACATACCCAGCTGGATATGTCCTCATTAACTGTATTTGCGTGTGAGCCATCAGCGCTAGTGGATGTTTTCTGCACACTTTTTTGGCTAAAGGTTCTCCTAGAGTGCAGCACTGGTAGCATGGATGACGACTATTATGCCATACTGAACGCCTAGGGGTCAACTAGTGAAAAAAGTTGTATTTTGATCATTTTATCGATATAGTGGTTTGATTTATTATTTAAATGTAGTATTGTATTAAATATAGTTTAATAGTTAAATCAATTACCAGTGTATTGTTTCCACTATCGCCACTTTCAGATGAATCAAAGCTGTGAGCGACCGCTCCAGAAATGACTCTACTACCAGGAGGTGCTGCTAATCCAGGATTTAAGCCACGGAACTTGATTGCCTGAAATACCATAGAGACATTCATGTTTTATGATGTCTATGTAACTTAAAAATATTATGTTCACTATTAGAAAAAACACAAATTATTATGGCTTTGCTGCATCCAATCTCGACATGAAATATCTGATTAATTGATTAATGTAGATAGTTGGAAATTTTTCGCATCAATATTGTTGTATTGATTCTTCTTTTTATTAAATTTCTTATTATTATTTTTTAAATTTTCACAACAAATTTATTCACTAATTAATTTGATACATTTATCACTAAAATTAAATTTTATTTGACTATATTTTTATATTTGAAAGTATTTTAATGCCAGTTACCTGTACATAAGTAACCATATCACTTAATTCTTTCGCAATTTGATTGTTTCTTTTTCTTGGCACCGCAGGAGTAACTGCCTTTTTCGCATTAGTCGCATCGCCATCTCCTTCGCTCTTTCGAAACCCAGCATAAAGTGAAAGAGATGGACGACCACCCGCTTTGGCATCCAGTGAGCTCAATATGTTATGAAGTTCTTTTTCTGAAAAAATTATCACTCTGCTTTATCAATCGTCAGTTGATTTTTTTGTGTCTAGCTATTTTTTGTACATTAGCAAAAGATATAGGTGACAAAATGAAAATAAGCTGATATACCATCCAATTCTTCATCATCATCATCATAATCTTCGTCAGAAAAATATTCAGAGACGGAAGATGATGAACAAGCACTCTGAGCTGAAATAATTGAACTGGTTCTTGGTTGTTCTGGAATACTTTTGATCCCATTATTCTGATTTCTGGAAAGAGATAAAAGAACATATTATTTAGCAATGTAATTTCTTAAATTGAGAAAATTCTAAAAATATAGTTTCAATTTTTTTTTTCATTTTTGTAAACTTCATGTACCTTGGTGGTTGTGGCATTGGTGTACTTATTGGAGGTAATTTCTTATTTTTTATCAATACTCTCTTTTTTAATTGATCTGGTGTGGGTAGTCTCGGTCCATCCGGTGCATCTACATCGAATGAAAATGATGTCACTAGCTTCTCACCAAATACGGACTGCAAAATAATAATACACATTACTAATTACAGTGATAGAATGTGGAGCAATTTTAATAGATGTGAATGAAGTGCCATATAAAATAAAAATCCATCATTCAATTTGTATTTTTATGTTTATAGTGCTTAGTTAAATTTATATATTACCAAAATATTGTACTACATAAATAATCTAAGCCAGTAGTGTTATTGTATTGATAACAATATTTGTTACCTTAAAAGTTTCAGCCATTACTATTTGCTGCGGAGGGCTGCAATGATTTTCAACACTCAAAACCAAAGGTAATGGTGAAGCTACAAAAGCTGATCTAGCAATAGCTTCGACTACTCTTCGAAATGGAATTTTGGTAGTAAATGTATGACCATGGTAAATAACTGGGCTGCCATCTTCCCCATCCCAACAGTCTAGTTCTACACAGCGACAACCAGTTAGAAGGACCTAAAATAATAATAATATAGTTGATAGATGTACAAATATTATGAATAATTTATTTCAAATTTATATTTTGATAATAATTAATATTTTGACGATGATGGTATTATTTTATGTTTAACATAACGGGCCATTTTTTTATGAAAAGTATTATATTTAATACCGCTTTATTTGTTATTTAAATTTAAAAAAGCTTTAATCAGTAATAAATAAAAACTAACGAATTGATCGTTATTTTTTCGAATGCTTTTTATTTATTATTACAAACATATTTTATTATTTATGTTATATTGCTTATAAAATAAAAATGATTACAACATTTATATTCTTTGCGCAGCCGCATAATATTTTACGCATCAGCCGATCATTGATTATTATTTCACTGTTGGCAAAACTGGATGAATGCTGTGATCACAACAATATGAATTTTGAATATCCTGTTATTCATTTCAATTTGAGGTGTATTTTTCATCAGTTTTGAAAGAATATCGACTACATGAAATGATCAGAATGCATTATTTTTTTCATTAATATGGGTTTCTAACTTAAATAAAAGTAAGATTTCGAGGAATAGGTTAGAATTTATTTCGTATGTTAAAAGAGCATTCATAAAATTATAGTGAAGTGATGGTAATCATTCACGCAAAAAACTAAATGTACAAATGACAGTTGTCAAACAAATGCGTTAGCTGAGTTTCGTGCGAAAATATTTTTATAAATCGAGTGTCTAAATACATATAACTAGTTAAAATGAAAGATAGTAGTGAAATCGACACAAAAAATGTCGTGAAGAACCGCGAAATGCTATATAGGCTCATTATAAGGTAACAGGAAATTAATATAGGTCGATGTCTATTATTATGTTTAGCCTTATAAACCGGTGAAATACAATCATATAAATATCTATGAAATAACGTTACTGTTAACCTAGTGCTATTTGTTAAATAATATTACTTGTTTATAATAAAATATACCCGTTACTGGATAACAGCAAAATGTACTGTGTAAAGACAAAAAACATCTAAATCATTTTCTCGAAACCTCAACGAATGAAAACATTTAGCATCTGTTATCAAAGTAAACTAACTCAAGCTGACTCCAAGTGACTATTTCTTCATTATTTTTAATAACTTTATATGCCTATTTTTAGTTTTTTTTATTTACTTTGTAATTCCAGCCAATTGTTCTATGATGGTCACCAAACAATTGCCAGCGGGCTTTCAACGGCGGTTCACGCTGATCCCGCTTGTCCGCCAAGTGATAGGTAACCTTAACGTCTTATTATATATTATTACTTTTGCATGCCCAACTTAGTTAAGAGATTTATCGATTGAAACATTTAATTATGAGCAGACCGATCATAATAAATGAATCTAAAAAAAATATATATTAATTGTGGACACGAATTTATAACTTAAAAACTTGTAAATGTTTTGTCTGATTACATAAAGATAAACTCACCACCACTTTTTTGCTACGAGATGAAAGCTGGCAATTACAAACTATAAAGCAGAATGGTGTGAATTGCCCAACGGCTTGCTATCCTAATACCATATAAATAATTGTTAATTAATAATTGGAATTCTCAACTCAAACATTACTGTTCGCCATTTGAAACTGTATCATGCTGCCTATAACCTGTTCTTTGTTACTAATAACTAACTAGTAAGGTCTAAGAAATCAGACAAAATTATTAATGAAATATTTTACACTTTAAAAGTCTGAATACTGATAATATATTGTTTTATTTTCACGAAAGATTGTTAAACTTAATGCTCGTGGGGCTTCAGAATGAGCCTGATTCAAGAGACAAACAAAATATTGGAGCTGGAGAACATTTGATGGGAACTACTGGTCTAGGTAATTTAAATTTTTCTACCTTTTGGTAAAGCATCAATTATATACAATATTCATAAGAAAGGCTAAAGAAAGTTATCACATCTTAAAGAATAATATTTATTCAAATAAGAAATTAGTCTTATCAATAAAAGGGCATAGACATAATACTTTGTAATAATAGTCAGTAATGAAAGGGTGGATTTTATGCTGTCAATGAATTGACACATAGCAGAAAAGTTATCTGCTTTATCTGTGACAATTTGTAGGAAGTAACTTTTCAAATTGAATAAAGGTATTTAGATGCTGAATTACTTTATTTCAGATCTAGAATTTGAATCAGATGCATCTACCCTAGCGCCCGAGCCAGCTCTATATGAAACAGCTTATGTGACATCACATAAGCAAGCTTGTCGAGCTGGAGCTTTCAGTAGTGATGGTCAGCTGGTAGCCACCGGAAGTGTTGACGCTAGTATTAAAGTAAGATTTCTATCAAGATGTAATTATAATATTTAGTAATGTTTTTGTATCATTAAATTGAGATGTTGCTGAATCTTAGATATTTATATGCAAAGATGGTAAAGATATTAAAATAATTTAAGAATGTAGTACTAATTACATACACAATAATATCACAATTGATATTTACGATTTGGTTATTTGAATTCTTGTGAGTGAGATTGGAGAAGAAAAAATGTAGCTAATGGATACATAGTAATGCAATGACCTCAATACCAGTTTAAGTGTTCTTAAAATTCTATTTTACTGTAGTATTTTATTGCTCTTCTTCGTATTTGACAGCTACGGATAAGATATTTTTATTTGTTAGATTTTAGACGTTGAAAGAATGCTCGCAAAATCAGCGCCAGATGAAATGGATCCTGGCAGAGAAACTCAAGGTCACCCTGTTATAAGGACACTGTAAGTCTATTATATATTTGTCATACTTAAACATGTATTTAAAAATAGCATTTAATTATAACAAGAAAAACCATATTACACAGATTATGAAAAAGTTTTGAATACTCGTTGGGTAAATAATAACTTTCTCACTCATTTTTTTCAGTTATGACCATACCGATGAAGTAACATGTCTAGATTTTCATCCGCGTGAGCAAATTTTAGTAAGCGGCTCCAAAGACAACACAATCAAATTGTTTGATATTACCAAAGCATCTGTTAAAAAAGCCTATCGTACTATTACGGTAAGTTACACAATCAAAGTTATGCAAGTCTTTTGTATGCGAGTTTTTTTTTATTAAATTCATAAGTAAGACTTTAAATACTCATTGGAAGATAATTTATGTCTTATGTTTGCTTTTTTCCAGGACTCTGAACCAGTAAAATGTGTCGCATTTCATCCACTTGGAAATTACATAGTAGCATCTACAACACATCCTGTAATACGACTCTATGATGTGACTACAGGCCAATGTTTTGTTTGTCCAATACCTAATCATCAGCATACTAAGTCTGTCAATTGTCTAAGGTAAACAACTTTGCCAATCTGTAATTCTAATGCTTATTTTGTCATTGTTGTCACTCATCTACTTTTTACTGATTTATAGTTTATCTGTCAATTAAATTTATATTTAAATTACAGGCAGCTTGTTTTGTTCAGAATAAGAAAATTCTTTTTACATTTTTACAGATTCTCTTCAAATGGAAAATTGTTTGCAAGTGCCGGTTCAGATGGTGCTATTAAGCTGTGGGATGGTGTTTCGAATAGATGCATTAACACATTATCTGCAGCACACGATGGAGCTGAAATATCTTCAGTTGGCTTTACAAGAAACAATAAGGTAACAGTGTCAACATTGATCTAATGCTTTTTTAATTTTTGATTTAAAACATAACTAATATCCAAGAAGTGTACTAAAATTATATTTTAAAAGACAAAACACATTTATATTACTTCTGACCGTATAACAAAAAGTCGCATCTCTATTTTTTCATAAAACGAGCTACCTTATTTAAGTATTCCAAGTTCAATAACTATCGCCATATATAATTAAAAGTTAGTCTGTATAATCTTTTAGTTTTGGAAGAATTCTCATCATTCCGTATATAATATAATAACACTGTCCTGTCACTCACAAGATGCCATGAACCAAAATGCTTTCACTGCCATTATTTATACGGGTATATTATATTTACAATAGTGGTGATTGCTGCAAGCATTTTTTTATTTTGCTTACATTTTAATTGCTGTTTACTAAAGGTGACAGAGACAGATCTTTGGTTGAACTTAAATTCATATTTAAAAGATTGGTCATACTAATAAAATAATCTTGAAACTACAGATATATATATCTACTGTGTAATTATTTTTCTAGTATCTATTGTCATCAGGAAAAGATTCTATGATTAAACTTTGGGAGCTGACAACAAGCAGATGCTTAATTGCATATACCGGAGCGGGTACCACAGGTGAATAATAATTGATAACAATCTCTAAAAAATATTTCATCTACAATATGTTGAATTTAACTTTGTTACCATGTAACTTTGATCTGCTTAAAGATATTTGAGTGAAACAAAAACATCTGTAAATAGTTAGATAATTATTAAAATTGTTCATTTTAGGCAAGCAAGAACACCTTGCACAGGCGGTGTTCAATCACACGGAAGATTTTGTATTATTCCCTGATGAAGTGACTACTTCACTGTGTGCCTGGAATTCGAGAAATGCTTCCCGGGCACAACTTATGTCACTCGGACACAATGGACCTGTTAGGTAAGACGACCATTGTATTAACATAATATTTTGACAGCATTCTTTATTATTTACTTTCAATAGATATTTTCTATAGTTTAAATATTATTTAAATATGCAGTTTATAGTTTCCTTGAGTAATAATAATTAATAGTTAGTATTGGTTGGTAGATTAATTATTATCCATGATGGGAAATCAATAATTAGTTCATATTGCATATTATTAAGTAATATTTTTTTACTTTTAGATACATTGTGCACTCAGCCTCGGCCCCTGCGTTTTTGACATGCAGTGACGATTACAGGGCCAGATTTTGGTACAAGAGAAGTGCTACTCATTGATATAAGATCTTGACTGCTTTAAATAATTATTGTCTCTTTTCTTTCTTGTATTACAATAAATCTTTTGATAATTATAAATCTCTTATTCAATTATTGTAGTTCCCCAGATCCAATTTCGTCTTCTACATTTTCATGAAAGAGATATTGCATAATGATATGGTGTAATTCATGATGTGTCAATAACTATGGTTGTAACTATGATATCAATTACTAATTGAATGAAAAAGAAAGAGGTTACACATTGTAACTTTCTATTATTCTTTTAAGACATTATTATTATTATATTATATTGGTTATATCATACAATACAAATTTCCTCTCCTATTTTCCAGTATAACCGATATTAAAAGTTTGTTCTTGCACCTGACAAGAGCCGAATATTTTTGTTTGATTTTTGAGAGTTTGCATTTAATAAACATGTTCTTACACTGGTTAGCGCTGACTGTAAAATATCCTAATGAGACAGTTTGAGCCTTTAAGTATTTTATTTATGTTAATACGAGTTAGTTAACCTATGTCAACAAACTTATGTTAACCAGCATGATATCTTTATGGAATCACCATCAAATTATTTTGCCTACTTTATTATAAGTCCTAAAAGTGATTTGATTTTATAATTATTGGTTTATTTATAAAAATAATATCCAAGTCTGTAATTACAGTAAAGCGTTTATCTATTTCTTATCATATACTACGTTATTTGAAATCTACTAACCTGTGTATACAATTCTACTGATGATTCTCCTTTCAGTTGATGTCCAGTTAAGTATGTATTATGGCTTGATGCTATGTAGTACTGACTGAGTGGTCCATCCATACTTGATATACCTTCTGTTGATGCTTGGTGAAGAGGCATGGGTTTCCTTGGTGATGATTTTGAACTAGTGATTAAAAAAAAATAAGTATTCGTCATGATTACGTTCTTTGATTTATTTATAGTATATATTGTTTTTGTCATTTTATTCATAAATAAGCTATGTATATATTTCAATGGTAAACTTATTATCTCACCTTTTGCTGTCTTTAAATTTAGTTCTTTCAGGAACGAATGCATAGTTATCTTTATCTGTTAGGTATCGCGCAAAACCTTCAAAAGATAAGCAATTTTCAGCTCTCAATGCTGCATCAGGCTCGTGTCTCTGTTGATGGAGAAAAAACGTATTCGTTAAACATTTAGAGTGGATAAAATAAATAGAAGAACATGTAGGAAAAACATGCCTGTATAAAATACCCCAAATATAATATGGCATCTTCATATTTTCAATAAATCAATTTATATAAACATTTTGTTGAGTATATCTTTATTCAGATATTATAGTACATGATAATTTTTATTAAAAATTGGAAATCATAGAAATATTGAAAATAAAATAGCTTCTATGCAATAAATGTAAACACATGATCAATCAGTGCTTCAACTAACTGACTTAGCAATTCAAATTTATATTGTTTGTAATGAAAATAACGTATTTTAATGAAAACAATTAATCAATATAAAAAAAATGTTATCCAGTAATTTACTTTTTATCACTCCTATACTTTAGCACGATTATATATTAATTATGATAAATTACCTGGACAATAATCTTTAACTCCTCATCACTCATGATCTCCATTTGCCTCGTCTCACAGAACTTTCTCAGTGTTGCCATGGTAACAATTCTGTCGCCACAAGCAGATAGTGTTGATGGGTTTCCAGCGCCATTTTCAAAAATACTGGCAGAAGCAAGACTGTCGAGGATTTTCCTCCTTGCATGCGCATCACCTGCCAATTCCATATCTAGAGAACCATTCCTTGTCAGGAGACCTAATAAAAAATAATAGTTCTTTTGTATATTTAATTTCATGTATCATACCATACACTACAATATAAGTATTTGGCATGACTACTATAAAATATATTATGTCTATTCTACTAAGTTTGTTAATTGAATGACATACCACTTCTGATGAGACCTCTAGCCCTTGATAATTCTGGTGAGCTTCTACTCTTCTCGGAGCAAAGCGATGCTCTGCCATATCTTGCCATTGCTAATTGATCGAATAAATCTCTTAAATCTTTCCTCATATGGAGACTGCAATTAAATAAAACATGTTAATGTAATGAATATATTAAAAACATTGCCATATAATCTTTTTAACTTTCTACAGTAATGATTTGGTGTGAATTATTTTATTAAAATATGAAACTAACCTGAATGATTTGAAAAGTGCTACAAAATCTTTGAAGTCCAATTGGGTGTCGAATCCAAAAGAATTTGACCTCAATTTTTTTATACTTTGCCAAAAATGGTCAGTGGTCTCCAGTCGCTTCAGGCTGCAAAAGAAGAGAGGAAATTTAAAAAAAACTGATTTTCATAAAAATTATATACTCACATTATCATACACATATAATATCAACATTAGCATTATACTTGATTATTTATTCAATTATTTACAGTCTACATTTTAGCTGTAGTTTTAATAGTCTCAGTCTAATATTTATTAATGTACAATTTATTAAAATATTTTTTTCAATACTATTATGATTCTTGTATACCTTCCAGCTTCAAATTTACTTCTGGTGGAAGGCGAAGAACTTATTGGAGTTGTTAAAGAGCTGTGACGGTTTTGGCGTCTGTACATTAAAACTCCACTCGCTGATGAGGAACTCCTGAAATTAATTTAATATGTAATAAGAGCTCTACCTAAATCTATTATGACTTATAAGTGACCAAATGCATGCCAATTTTATTTTTAATTAGATTTAAAATAATCTTATGCTGCAAATAGTGCTATTATGGATTTGATTGAAATTTTTTAGATAAATAAAAGAAAACGTATTTTGGATGTTAACATTATCAATATAATTATGCTGACCTATGCTTAGCTGGAGAGGGGTGGTTTGATTCATCTTCACTTCTTGCTCCTGAAGAGTGAGCTGGTGGAGGAACCACTGATCTGGAAATATTTGGTTTCAATTCTGATGTTGACTTGTTTTTCTGAAAACAGGAGTATAACCTTAATCTTCTAGTAGCAAAACATATACCTTTAACAATATTAGGTTAATCAAAACTATAACTGTAAGAAAATATTTAACAATAGCATCAAAGGTACCTTAAATTTTATATAAGATGCGTTTTTCAAACTTGTAGCCATAGATTGTTCGCTTTCCATCGAAGTTCTTGCTAAATTTGAACCTATGATACCAGCTGAAGTCCAATCTCGTCCTCCAAATGCCTGCAATAATAATAAAATTTTGAGTCAGATCTCTGAACTGAATCTTTCAAAATAAATGGCTGCAATCTTTTTCATATTTTCATGTTCACTGATTATTTAAATTATTAACTTAAGCTCACCTTTATAGCGTCAGAAGCCAATGGCTCACAGCAGCATCCATCTTCATAATAAAGTCTTGTATATGTTGTTCTCAACCAATTTAAACTGCCGTCCACCAGTCTCGCTTGTCGAAGTAACCCCCGTATCACCAAGCGAAGGCCAACACACCACGCTCTGTCAAAAATACAATATTATCTGAATAATCTGTATTCATAATATTTAATTTTTAATAGTAAAGAAAGTATGTAAATAATTCAATAAAATCACCTGTAAGATTGTGTTGGTAATGCAAAGTAAACTGTTCTATTGTCACTAAGATTATTTCCATATACCAGTCCAAGAACATTCACATCTTCGAGCCCTCGTCTCTTGGCTGCTGATTGAAGTTCTACGCCTTCTCTTGAATCTAACCGTCCTACTCCAATAACTAAATCCTTGACAGTTTGAAGGTCAAGGTAACTGGAATACCAAGATAATTGTTAAATTTTAGAATCTACCTCATTAATATAAATTTATGCATAATATCTTTAGATAGATAGAATAGCTTGGAAAATTCATATAAATTTACTCACCCCTCTTCTGCCACAATTCCGCTATCAGCTTCATAGACTAAATTTGTCGTATACTTTAAAGGAACAGATTCTTCAGGATTAAATGAAAGACAGATATCTGAAGATCCAACACTGTTAGAAGTTCCGTCAAATTGTATATCACCTGATGAGATAAAATCAAACATTAATTTCATTTATTATATTTTACTGGTGATGTAACAATTATGTTTATTTTATGTCTACTTTGCAGACAATGAGATAATTTTATAATTGTTCAATACTGCCATTCTCAAAAAATACTTTCTTTTAAAGTGTGATTACTAGTGGATATAAATACCTTGATCATTACTCTTAGGTTGCCTCCAGGGAGCTTTACACCAGGTTATTAATGCTGCAGCTCTTTCGAGTCGTATATGTGCTGTGACATCTCGCTTGGTGCCAGTTCCATCAGTTTCCCAGAGAACGCAGCAGCATCCATGATGCATCACCTGATGAATATTTATTTCAAATAATATATATTTAACATTCTAAATTATACTTATTGGTTGTTAACTAGTTGCTCAACCCATCGGGTATTCATATCCTACATATAAATATATTTCGTATGTAGCTACAGGACTCAAACCTATGACCTAATGAATTGTCTTATTGCTTAGTGTGTGCATAAATTTATTCATTCAATCATTATGGGTAATCAGCTCTCTAGCTACTTGCCTCTCATTTATAAATATAAAATATTAATTTATAAGTATAAACTATTCCTTGTAACCCAACTGAAAAGTGTAAAGTGATGCCACTAACATTATATTTTTGTATACAAGTTAAATTGAGAAAGAATATTATCATAGTGTGCTTGTGTGTGTTTTATAGAGTATCTGATGTTGGTGCGCAATGATTGGTCGGTATATGTTGTTTTATTTTTTCATATTTTTGATGCTTTCATTTATTTTCTAATGTTGATCAATTCAACCAATTAATTATAGATGAAAAAACTTCATAATCATGTCAATTCATTTTTTAAAGTGAAACGTAGATGTAAACATAATATATAAAAATAGGTGGTCAAAGTACCTGTAACAAATGGTGGTCTCCTGAATCAATGGGAAACATTGTAACGCCATGATCGTGGGGTAAGGGTTGTACTGGGCAATATTGAACTCTCGATTCTACATCATAGAGAGCTTCATCTTCTCCACAGTTATTGCTATCTGATGTTGTACTGTGATGGCCATCAGAAGATAAATCAAAAACTGGATCACGACACACCATTGCAAAGGATGATCTATGAAATGAAAATATTATTTACTAACCCATATTTTAAAAATACTTTAAAAAATCTAAGATAATATTGGTTTCAAATCAATAGAGAAAATAGACTTGTATTAAATTATTACCGCAGGTAATCTCCAAAAGAAGCCAATCCTCCACATTTCCTTGCAAGTCCAAGTCTATGCTGGTGGAAGGAAGCTATATGATCCATGACAGCTTGTGTTCTGTACACCTTTTCCAAGTTTAACATGCCTTCGGGACCGACACTACGCCAAGCACCTGATGATTCGGTTCCATCGAATGATGCTATGTACTGTGAAAGAAGTATTCTTATATTTATGCATATATGTTTCATGATAATATTGTCCTGTTCAAAATCAAACTCCGTGTCATTCATAGCAATGCTTCAGTATTGTTGATATAAAAAAATATAAATTTTATTCAATTTCCTGTATTATTAATTGGTTTTTTTGTTTGATTTATTTATATTATGTGTTTTAAGTTATGGTTAAAGGTACATAGTTACAAATACTGTTTCAAAGTAAATAAACTGATCAGGGAGTACCATCACAACATAAAATCTTGACCGGGAAATCGAAAAACAGATGGAAATCATAACAGGACAATCAAAAAAAGAACCACACAAACCTCTTACCACTTGTCGACATGGCTGCGTTGGGCCTCCAGTGTTTTGGAGCAGTTGGTTGCTTGAAATCGAATCTGATACAGATCCTCTTATCGCATGAGAACTTGAAGCCATAACTTGGCTGTCAGCGGTACCGGTCGAAGAATCTTTTTTATTTGCACACAAGTTATCGATACTTGAGAGTCTAATATCTCTCTTTATCGAATCACCTCGAGATGATCGAGCGGTTACAGGACAACTTTCAGAAGCGATGATTGTATCTCTTCTTTGCATGGATATTTGGCTGTCCATTGACGACAGTCTCGATTCTCTCCTTAAAAGATCATTTTGACTATCTATAGAAGCGATCCTAATATCACGTTTTATGGAATCACCCCTCGAAGTTCTTGGAGAGAAAGTTCCGCTATCAGAAGTCACTGTGTCAGTATTCCTAGATAAGATAGAACTTTGACTATCGATGGATGATAGTCTCGTATCTCTTTTAATTGATTCGCCTCTTGAACACCTAGAAGATGTTGATTCGTAGTGACTTTCGGATATTGTTTCGGTGTCTCTTCTAGATAGTAATGAACTCGAAAAAGAACTTTGACTTTCTATTGAAGATAATCTCAAGTCTTTAAATAATGAACCGCCACGTGAGCTTCGTGAAGATACTGTACCACTCGCACTATCTGAAGTCATAGTATCAGTATCACGTCTTGAAAAAATTGAGCTGTGTAAAGACATTTGACTATCCATTGAAGACAGACGTATATCTCTAATTATTGAGTCTCCCCGTGAACTTCGAGCAGAATGTGTTACGGATGGTAATGTATCGGTGCTGTCTCTTTTTGGAAGAATTCTCTTTTCTGATAAAACCTGATTTTCACTAGGAAAAAGTTTTATATCTTTTTTGTTAAATTCTTCTTTAGGGCTTTTGAATGACGGAGACGTCACTGGATTATCTGTGGATAGAGTTATAGGATCTATTTTAGAACTATTGGTATCTAAAATTGATCCTAGACTGTCTGTAGATGGAATCCTTTCATCTTTTTTATCAACATCGTCTGATGTTACTATTGAGCTATCAATTTGACAAAAATTGTTGTCACTTGGGTCTTGCACACCAGGGCTTATATCTAATTTGATATTATCGGTTTCGGGTAGTTTCTCATTATCTACAGAAGAAATGTTTTCTTCTATTTGTTCACTTTTTGAACCTCTCAATGCTAAACTTAAAGCATGCTCATCATCAATACATGATGTACTACTTTCTTGTCTTGAAGATTCGCTTTTTACTGTCGACAGATTACCACTTGGTTCTTTATCTTTTTTTAGCGAACCACTTTTAGATCCCCTTCCCGATAAACTGCTTCTTCTGCCATCAGTGTTTGTCGAAGATTTAGTTTTTTTAGTTGTTTCCTCTGCATGACAAGATGATGATGAAGATGTGACGCTTTGATTATCTACTGCTATTGTATTTCTATTATTCTTTTTAATGGAATCACTCCTTGATGTAAAACCCGAGCAGCCTTGAGAAGAACTATCAGCTCTTCGAATTGAACCTCTCTTTGAAGGCGATACAGATTTTTTCAGTGATCCCCTGAAAAAAAATGCATTCATTTCAGAATTGGAGTATAGTACTTTATAGTTTCGATATAAATAATCTTAAATACATATGAAATAACATTTCAAAGGCTTATAATGATATTACCTTTTGGCACTTCCATCTCTTCCATATGAGTCTCTTTGAGCCCCCCTGGGATCTCTCTTGGAACTTTCTCTTCTGGAGCCTGATTGATGACTTTGAGAAGCTACAGTTGGTGCCGATTCTAAAATATCTCTGCAAGAAATAACAGTATATCTTTTTAATAATTCTTTTATGCTATTTAAGTTTTTTACATAAAAAAGTAAGTAGCTTTTTACCTCAATTCTCGAAGAAATGCTCCAAAAAATGGCACCACTCTGCATGCTGGCATTGCAAGAGCTCTCGCTAATGCTCTTTCATATTCTGCAGAAAGGAGTGCTGCGGAGAGAAAATCCAGACCAGGAACTTGTTCTTCCCCGATGGATGACCAAAATGATTTTAGCCTGCTTGATCTAAAAAGAAAAAAAATGGTTCAGATCTCACTTTTAAAAAATGTGGACTTAAAACATTTTTATTATATATAAAAACACCGGTCATCAATAATATCAATATCAATAATAATAATAATAATAGTAGTAGTATC
>JAGVSQ010004857.1:0-16653 GCA_022683975.1 Rhyacophila evoluta | reverse complement strand
AGATCGCTAGAGACTGTATCACCCCCGAATGAATAAGAAAGGGTGGGACATAAGTAAAATTTGAGTATTCCTAGAGCACGTTGTTTATGAAAATTGTCACTTTTGAAGATGATCTGTAACGCTATTAAAATACTATATTTTCGAGCGTCACAGCATTGTGTGAAGTATAACTAAAAAGATTATTGATGGAATATAAATTGAAAAATTACTAAAAAGATGAAAATATATATACATAATCATCTTCCACGATGTCTTTAAAATATTTATTCTTCTTTTAGTGTACATATGTATTGTTTATAAAGCTTTTTTTAATTATACGCTAAAGAAACGCCAGACGGGCATGTTGAACTTGCACAGGAAAAGACATATTATTCTAGCAAAACCAAAAACAGTTACACCGCGTAATTAAAACTGTACGACAACGGGAATGCATATTTATATTCAAATGTGCATGAGCAAAAATGCAACGGTGCTTTCATAAAACGGCCAGAAATACATTATACACAAATGATATTTAATTTTTCAGTAAACAAGCTACACCTGAATCACAAAAAAAACGAAATTAGCCGTAACTAAAATAATACTGGGTTCATAATGCAGGTAGATTACTGCTAGGTAATAAATAAGAAATGTTTACGTTGACGTCACATCGCTGCCTTTATAAACTGAAGACATATACATACAGCTGGTCGAAAACTAATTTGTTACTTATCCTACTAAAAATTAAAGCGAGTTATCAATGGAAATTAATAGCGATTAAAATTGAAGAAAATTTGCACTTATTAAGTCATTCGAATTGTGCTTTTCCGTAGTATTATAGCACAACATATAATGATAATAGAAATTTAATACAATGTCGATCTCCTCAACAGTCGCTATTTTCTTTTTCATTTAGATATTGAATATTATGTTTAATGAAATTTTACTGCATACATAAGATAGATATGAAGGTAATCCAGTAATAAAAGTGTGGCATTGAGTGTTGTATTCGCTCGACAGCTCCTAAGTATGATTTAACTTTATAGGATGAATTGACTGTATGTAAGGTTACCTTTTGGGTCATCAATCATTTATTATGTATATTCCTCGATTACATGAGACTAAGTTTTTTATTTGATGCATTCAGAATACTGCTGATAAATAAGATTGCTGAATTATTTCTCGTGCGATCCAAATTAGCAAACGGAATGGATAAACCTGGATGTGGAAGGCATGTCCACGTTCCCGAGCATGATGTGGGTGCTAAGTGGAACCACGGAAGAAATGGCGTTATGCCAAATATCATAGTTACATAATGCCATTATAAAACTCACACACGACATTTACACATTGTAACCCATTTGGATTAATGTGTTTTTTGTAAGTGTGTGAAATGTGGGACAAATTGAGCGAAAATAACGTTTCCTTCAGATACACCCATCGAAACACATCGTAGTGTTTCATAATAAGTCGTAAAGATAAATTACAAAACTCGGGTTAAGTTAGTCGACTTAATTAGCTGTCAAATAGGGCTTTTAGCAGCTTGTTTATAGTCTCCGATCGTTAGTCAGAAGAAATCATTAAATCGTTCACGACCACTAATCGTCAACAAGCCGCTGATGGTCGAGGCCCTAGAAAGGTACATTTTAGCTTTTTATAAAGCGTTCGTTTTCTAACTGCGATGAGGCCTGGTAAAGTTATGACTGTTTTCACAGCCAGAATATTTGAGTTGTCTAAACTTTTTTTGGGTCCTTCTTATAATGGCGTGCTTATATTGACTCACTTGTTAGAACTCGTTAGACCGACGTTGCTCAACCGTTCTGCTGTATCGCTGCCTTCATGCCTCAAAAAATAAATATTTAAGAGTATATAAGATACTTGACACTACTACGGCAACCGCTCGACACGTGCACTACTGATTAAATCATATAGTTTTACTAACCAACTAATGACAAAACTAATAAAAAGACCGGAATGGTGAGCTACGGATTATTTAATATTTGAACACGCTGGATGTGCTATGGTCACAGATATCATTTCTGTGTGACTTTAAGAGGGATATTGTCAGCAATGGAAGAGATAAGAATCACTACTTGATGTAATAGCAATACGAGTACAATTATATTCAACTGATACTCATCAATAAATTATTCCCAATTGCTTCTGCAAGAAGATCAATCACAATATCGTCTTATTTTTTTTCTCTGAATAATTACTTGACATTTGTTGAGTATTCACAAAAAACCATGTGTTGCACTATATCACTACGTCATTCTAACAACTTCTTAAGTAGTGAAAATAATGGTAGACTGTTTTGTGCAGTTCCAAAGTCGATGCAAGTTTGAAATCTCGACTGCACATACTTATGTATATACACCTGTTGAAAGATCGACCGGTTTTTTTCCTACGTTAGACTGCCGCAGGCTATCGCGGTCTGCGAGATCCTTTACCTGTACCAAAATGCAGACGGTTTGAAGGTATGGACTATAACGAATGCAACAAAAGTTGACGTATGTCTGATTTTTTTTTATTCGGGACTCCAGTGAAAGATATGTCGAATAGAAAGATACGTAAGACAACGCATTGATAGTACCATAAACAAGTCATACAAGAGATCTCCATAGCAAACAGTTACATGTTGTCTTATAACAATTCCTATTACGAGGACGTTTTTTTATGATTTATTGTTATATGCATCTTAGATATTTGTCCCGCACCGGTATATGTTGTAATTTATAGCTTGCATTTTCTTTTTAAAAAATGTAAAACCCAATTTGTCTTGGAAGAGCAAGAAAGAGTACATAATTCGATGGGACCAAACATTCAATAGGTACCAGTTATACTGCCCTACTAAGTAAATAACACAGCAGCTTGCATGTAATTCCCCATATAGATACTGTATTTTTAGTTATTAGAGCAGTATAGTACACGCCGGAGTAACAATTTTGTGGTGCGGATAGTAATGAAGGGAAAATTTATTATTAGTAGCTATTAGAAAATTCAAAAATGCTTTTACATTCATGTTGGTTCTTTAATGTGAACGCGTCAGATGAATGTCAGTTGAAAATTTGCGGAAGGTTTTGATTTTAAACTATTTAAAATACAAAATGTGACCGGTGGTCTATTTTGTTTATCGATAAAGCCAGTGCTTAAAATATGACATGACAATGCAACTTGAATGTTTGATGTGAGATCTCGTGACTTAAATAAATACCTATTTCAATTCGGTGAACTAATAAATAAGGAGTAGCTCATGTTTCGTGATTTGGTTGGGTTCGCTAATAATAACGGTGCGGTAAGAAAACTGCATCGGTTCCGAAGTGGCTCGAGTCCCGACTCCACTTGCCTCTTAACCACTTAAAATTAAACGCGAACGAAACTTGCGATGGTCGATGAATAATAATCGTTGCGCAATAAATACGAAGTTATCGAATGTCATAACGCAGCAACTTTGTATCGAATATGGAAAAATTTCACTCGTTTAAGTGGGTCAATGTTAAACGGAATGACAACTATATTTATCTTACGGAACAAGGAAGTTAAAATTACAAAAAAAGAAAAAAAAAGCCTGCAGGTGTACATATTTTTATAAGAAAACCGATATATTGTATCAATTAAGTTTGCATACACCGGTACTTCATATATCTTCGTTTGGTATATACCGTGTTCACAATACCGCGAGTGAACATAGGCCAATATAACACTTCATAAATATAGTACATATTTACGCTAGATTTGTGATTTCCGGTGAAATGTGAAACAAGTCGCCAACCACCATTTCTACTGTAGAAAGGAAAATGGACGTAAGCCATATAAATACAAATTTACACGAGGCACAAAAAATGGATATTTAATGATTTTAAATCCAATCCAATGAAAAACCAATTGATGTGGTAAAAGTCCCGTTTCCAGGTCGCAAATTTCACAACTTAAAAGCTAAATTTGGATAATAATTATGCATTTGTAGCTTACATTCTTTAAGTATAACGCGTATCAAGTTGATTAGATTGTGATTATCGAAAAAAGTTTTTTGGAAAAACACTGAGGATTACGATATTTTTCCTCTGCACAGTCGATATGTAAAAACATGAGATGCAAATGGGTAACTGCAGCGCCATTAAAAGACGGGCGATTTATTTTGACACATCTATAATAAATATAATATAAACATACATTTCTTATGAATGGCTCCAATACTCAATGGACAAAATATCAAATAAATAGAAACAATATTTAGAACTCATCTCTTTGTAAATATTTTAACATTCAACAATGAAAACATACTTTACAATCATACTTATTAAGTTTTCTAAAAACTTAAAAGTAGTATAACATGAAATACATAGCATATAACGTGATAAATAAAAATGTAAAAAGTGAATTCTCACAATATTAAAAATAAACATGAAAGATGTCGTTTCTATGAACGAAAATCTTTGTATAAAAAGATTGTCGAAAAATCTTCTCATTATTATGAACCTCTTTGCAGAAGAGACAAGTTGATGATCCAAGTGTGGTGTCTGCGAGTGACAAAAGCGAGAGAGGAGGCTTCGTAGGGTGAAGGGGAGGAGGCAGCGAGCGAGAGGGCTAGTCGAGGAGGTACCCTCCACCTCGGATTCCCCGCGCAGTCTGGTGCAAGTCTGGGCGGGCGAGGAGTCAACGCACCTCTATGCTGGCATATTGTTCTTCGGCGACAGCGTAAGGACAACAATATCCTTTATCTTAGAAGTAAATGAGAAAGGTTGCAACACAGTTGATTAAATGTGACAACTCGTATTACAAAATGTAAGCATCGTATTGATTACATATAAACATAGATAACACTAAGTCATTTAAATATGATTACACATGTGCAACCTGGAATAAGCAGCTGCACTCGATAATAACGACACGTCATTTGATTCACATACGTATGTGTAACAGTCATTGGCGTAGCTACGGAGGAGCAGTTAGAGAGAACTGCTCCAGGCGAACGAATTACGGGGGGATAATAAACGAGAGAAAAAAGTATAAAATTTTAGTAAAACGAGAAACAGTAGGAAGAGCAACAATTTCACTTGCTCCGGGGCGCTGAATATATAGCTAAGCGACTGGTACCAGTGTTGCTATACAGTAGCGAATCATGGCGCTTGCCGAATATTCGTATACCGATCTGAGATTATCCTACAAATAAATATCGGATATTCAGTGATTACATTTCATGAGATTTGGAAGAGTTACGTTACGAATTTACCATATATTTTACATTTCATGCAGATATCACAGTAGATCTTTAAACCTTCCTAATTATTCTTCGGAATGGTGAGAGGCCACTCTTAAAATAGTGTTGAGTGATATCCACAGATGCAGGAATCTGAAGGCGCCGAGTGTTGGACAAATGTTCGATTCAAGGGGAGTGTGTGCCCAAAGAATAGAAGATGTGTATCAAGTTAGATAACATACTAATATGTACTCTTCTTTAAAGACATACTTATACAATATTTTTTAAATAAGAGAGGCTAATATTCTTTTTAATGCACTTTCTGTATGTATTGTATTCAGTGTACTGTATAAAAATATTATCTTTACTGATAAAAACTTTAATCATATTATGCCATTTATGGAAAAGCAAATGCAATTGACACTTGAAGGTAATTTGACACAGGCAAATGACACTTTCATATTATTTCGTTGTGATATTCTGCGGACAATGGCGTGATGCGTCACGGACGTGATTATCATCTGTTGCACCATCATACGCCACATTCGGACGTGACCAGACACAATGTGACTGAATCATCAAGCGATTTGTGATATCCCTGTGACAGCGATGGGAATGTTAACACTTATAAAATTAAAGTTATGCCTGAATAATTTGTTCGGTGCGAAAATTTCGCGTGAATTGCGATGAGATAACATAAAACATCGACGTTCTATCTAATTGGATGCATACAATGAATGCATTTTTCTTTTGGCTGCTCTCACATTGTATAATCATTTTATTTATTAAAAAAAATACTCACTATAGTATTTAAATGAAGAAAGCTATGTTACATTTCTTTAATTGTGACAATAACAGAAGAGAAAAAACTCATCAATAATATTGGAATACCTATTCCAAAAAATGAGTGGGAAATAATAAGGAATCTCACGAAAGGTTTAACATGGTAACAGAAATATTTATCAAAAAAATCTCCGTTCTGAAGTGATATGCTATTCATATAAATATAATATTACATTACTGAATTCTAACAAAACATAACAGCTGCCTACCATAGAGATAATACAAATCCAGATTACCATTGTCATTGAATATGGCTATTTTATCTGAAACCTATTTCATTGTGTTGTAATTAGATTCATACCATGGACCCAAGGACGGACGGCGTAACCGAGTCAGCAAATTATATCGACCCTGTTTAAGCAAAAGGCATTAACTCTTATAGAATGCCGTGAATGAAGTTTGACTCCTTCTTCCTGTACGCAAATTTGCTGGTCCTTCTTTTTGCGAAATCTTTAGATAGTGATTCGGCATTTGCAGCTTAATTAATTTGGACAGAACGTGTACATAGTTGAGTACATTGTGATTCTAAAATAAAACCACCTTTCAATATCTGACGTTTGACCAAACAGGGTCGATATTTACTTTCTTATAAAACGATTAATACCGATGACCTATTAAGCTTAATATAAATTGATTTTGAACTTGAAATAAATTAAATATTCATAGCCGATAAAAGCGTATCAACCCACCGCGGAAATTTAATATGAATACTTAAATTGACGTCCCCAAACTGTCTGCCAAAAGTTTTAACGCGAGGTGATAGATCAAGTTCTGTATTTATAACCACTCGGTTCGTTTACTAACACCGACGCACGGAGGCAGTAGAGTTCAATCCACCAGCGACTGAAGGCATTGGACTCTCGCAACCCTCCTCCCCCTTCATCCGAAGGTTTCTGCAAGAATAGTAAATACATTTGATATTGAATTCCACGTACGTATGATGGCACGAGGAAAAACGAAAGAAAAAAATGTCCGATATTTCATAAAACTATCATATTAAATTATCACAAATATATAAAATAAATCATAACACTAAAGAATTGTATAGCTAACGAAACACACTTACACTTCAAATGTAATCTTTAGTTTCATCAATATTGTAAAGACAATATTGACAGTATAAAGGACTTGTAGAGAAGTGGACGAATTTCAGGATCATTAAAGTAACTTTTTTCCAATCATGAATATATGGAAACTTACCTGTGAACAAAAGAAAAAAGATAATTAGATAAGTGATCATAAAGCTTATTACTAAAAAATCTATGTGGAACCTTATTATTATCGCATTTTCTTCCATATTGGTCAAAGATCAAGATTTCTTTTGAAAATCGGCAGTTTCAAGCGAGATCCTTAAAGGTAACTCCTGGACAACTTCCGATAGCTTTCATAACCACGCCCTGCGTGTACACCACGGTATACGACCTAAGAGTTTATGGGTAGTTGAATCAACGTAATTATGTACGATCGCCAAAAATAAAATCAACTGAATAATCTTTTCAGGGTATGTGTCGTTAAGTCGAAGGGTATTTTATAATTGTATCATAAAGTTTGTTGTTTGATATAATTCACTAAAAAAATATATCTATCAAATTTTCATACTGCAGTCTTAAGAAAATTTAAGATTTTACGAAATTCGTATGAAATAATCCTTATATAACCTGTTCTTCTCCGCTGTGGCGTGAATTTTATTCGTCCAAATAAGTGTCATCAAGTAATTACTGATTTCTGAATTTTCAAAACGAAAAAAATCGAGAATAATCAATTAAATTTTCGAATTATTTCCACACCGCTCGTTCTTTTTAACATAATGCAATGCGATTTTAGCATTAATTATAGTTTATAATCCCGCTGATTGCTCATGGTCAGGTTTTGCAATGCAATAATTGCTGAAATATATGTAAAAGTAATCTTACTTTATCAATCATATTGATAGTACTACGTTTTGATTTAATCTTCTTAAATTCTGTTTGATAAAAAATATCTCTAAATCCCGTGTTAAGTATTTCATATAATTTATGAGGTATTGGTGTTTGAGTCATCATTTACGTGTAGACTGAATGAGTTCATTATAAAAAGAAACCCTTTCAGGTAACATTCGTTTAATGAATAGAAAAATGTGATAATTTGAATAAATTGAATAAGTATAATAAGTTAGGGTGCGTTGCAGTGTGGCGTTACGGTAAGGCGATTACGACGGCGTAGTTGTCATTTGATAGTCTAGTCCTAGTCTACTCTCGATTAGTCACTCAATTTCACACAAAAGCGGGCGCGAGCCACTTATCAAGCAGGTAAATATTATGTGGTACCGGGCACCGAACGTGCATATTCCTACAGACTTTTATAAAACTTAGACCATACACTGGCGAATCGTACATTAATATTCAGTTTTATTTTTTTGCCAGCATAGATATATCACATTCAAAACCGATTTTGATAAGATCAGTTTGTATTGCTTATGTGACGAAACGCAGGATGCCAATAACATTCTCTGGGAGTGTCCCCATATGTCGGTTGAAAGGGAAGAGCTTCTCAAGTCGGTTCGACCATTCGTCAGACCGGTCGGCCATTGCGACTTTGTTTCTACGAAGGAAAAAATTTATAGCTTTTTAAAAATTTTACGGCGAACCAGATGGTCACTCCTCAACAATGCTAGATATTAACATGGTATAATTAGTTAGAATAGGAATCACGCACATTCTAGTACACGCCAAGCAAGGTCTTGGAAAGCTGCTTCTGGGACACATTTGTCACTTGTGAAGGGCGCCTTACGTTCGTTACGCCACGGTATACGCCCGAATAACGGTTGTGGAGACGTGGCGGGTGATGGAGGGGAAAGCAAGTAAGTGTATTGTGATCGCCAATTCGGGATTCGCCTTTTGCAAACATTACGAAAGGAAACACTGAAAATTAGTTGCAACCTATTCTCATACAATCGATATAAACAAATCTAGACGATATTAAACTATTCTTAATATTAAACACATAAATAAAAAAGAAAGCACATGTACTCCCGTGATTTAAAAAAATGTCTATTGAAATTGTATTTCATTAAAACATACCTTACAAAATATTTAAATATATATTATATCAATATTTACTGATACAATGGAATACGGTATCTATGTGAAAATCGTTTTTTTTCATATCACATCGACTCCGAATATGGAGCAAATGAATCTTATTTTGTTGTTTACGAGAATTAGTTTTTTGCTTATCGTGCCGACCGACGGCGGGAGAAACTGTCTGGCATATTTTTTGCAGATACGGGATTCAAGTGCGCGAACTTCGATATCAAGCACTACCAACTACACCATGGAGATGTAGGTATATATATATATATATAATAACACAGATTGATGCTATACTAATATCAAAATTACTGTGTGTTAAAGCGTGGTGTAAGTAAAGATAGAAATAAATAAACTCTCTTGGTACAATCAATAGGTTTGGTTCAACCGAAGAGTCCAATTACTAAGAACTTCAAGCTCGTTTAGTTTATCGATTAATTTATTTTAAAATTTAAGCATGTACCGAATTTCTCTTGATTGTAAAGGTTTTTTGGGTCTCAATCATCTAAAATATAATAAATAGATTCATCCAATAAACCATTTAAAACATTGTGTTTTATCTGTGGGTCGCAATTATTTGTGAAAATAAATTTAAATATTTAAAGCCGGTGTAAAATAAAATAACACTGAGAAACAAAACATCAATTTCCGTGCAAACTTGGAGATTGTTGGGTATTTCCTATTTCGAGATGGATATCAAAGCCTGAAATTCTCTTGTAAATTTAATGTTGATTAATATAAGTCAGAACTTTTAATTTCAGTAGTTCAAACATAATGGGAATTTAAAACCGAATACTAATTTATTCAAAGTAATTATTTCCTCGGGTTTTAGCCATGTTAACAAAAATTACACCCGTACAGGCTTATAGATAACTGTTGTACACTGAAGCATTATTAATTACATATTACTATATGAAAGTTTGCTTGGTGGACCAATCTTATTATAGTATATCTACACACTTCTGTTTGTCATCTCTTTATCTTTCATGGCAGAAGTATACAGATTTTGCGATTGATAAGTCTTTTGGCTGGATGAATCGTTTTACTGTTTATTAAAAGATAAGTAGTTCTGAAATTACAACAAATCGATTGGTAATAAAAACAAATATAATAAATTCGGTATGAATAAATAATTGCGAAATTCAGCGGGAATGAAATGTTATCATTTAGCGGTTCGAAATTGTTAAGTGTTGAAGGTAAGTTATTAGTGTAACATTGCATTTTTTAAATATTAAATATAAGTTCTGAAAGGTCAAGTAAAATAATTATCGATAAAAACTAACCAAACCTAACATACAATAATGCTAAATAAACCATACATTCATTTTGGTATAATTTCCTCTGAATAATCCGCGTGTTGTATTAGAAATGATTAAAAAAACCATTCCAGTGTCACAGAATAATCCTGCAGTGTGTGGACGAACATAACGATATTGCCACTTTCAAGGAGAGGGTTACAGAGATGTTTACCGGCAAGGTGTGTCCAGGTAGGGAACCATTGATAATATATTATAACATCGATATAGGGATCGGTCCTGTGGGCGCGCATATACATATTTTTTACTATTATTATTTCCCATATGAAACATGGGGCACCATGTGTATAACGACGAATTAATAATGTATATGTTAACGTAGGTGTAGCAGTATTTGAACATAACTTCTCTTCATATTATTGAACCTTTATTGATTTGGGTAATAATATTAAGGGTTATTGTACACACTTTAAAAGTTTTATTAAAGCTAAAATGTATACAAAAGCTTTCATGAAAAGCTTAAAATAGAATTATCTCTTCGTTTATATGTACTTGCCAGACTCTCAGAAGGGAAAATATAAACGCAGTTACAATTGATATATTACTTACGTTAATAAATTAATATATTCGTCGCGAAACTGGGTAACTGTATTGTTATTAACGCAATATGTTTGTTTTACTATTTCCGCTCCGACAATGGAGCATATGGATCTACGCAGTGTGAAGATGTCCGCTCCGAAAGTGGAGTATATAGATCACCGCAATGTTAAGACATTGCCTTGACAGATTATTTTTCACGATAATTGGTTGTCAGACAATTTCTCAACCCAATAAGCATCCAGTCCTGCATTTTCGGATTTTTTAAAATACGACAGATGTATGAATCAAGTCCGCATTCCCCGGATTGCTAGGCGCGCACGCTAACCTCTACACTACCGGGGAGACACACTGTGTATATATAACAATATGTATGACGAAAAAAATACTCCGACTTCTGTTGGGTTTGAAATTGATTGCTTACGTAGAAATAAAGCCATATTTGACTAATAAGATGACGTACAATATTTTAAATATATTTCTTTATCCAATTCCGCTCCAAATGTGAATCGACGTAATACGAATAATCGTCGATACATCTTTTTAAGAGTCGTCAACTAGTTATTGGACCAGATGGATACAGTGCCTTTAATCGAACCCTACTTATTTACCTAGAAAAAGCATAAATTTAAAATGAGTGACTAATGTATCATACACTTAGTATATGTGTATGTATCAATAATAAAATAGTAATACGCTAATAGAAAATAAGCCAAATTTGAGACTGACTCCGCCGTGACTCACATTCACAGTCCATTGCCTTCAAAATCGTTCAATACTCCGCAATGAAATTTAATATCACACTAGTTTTAAATTTATATCGGTGTTAATGACTACGTCTGTGGTAAGTAATCATAAAACTGCACTGCTTCCTTGCAAGTCTAATGGAAGATTAAAGAAATTCAATTATTTTTTTAATTCTATGAGTAATAAAAATAAAATAAAACAAGCGGGTTTGCTTGGGACATTAAAAAGGGTTAGTAAATAAGTTTGAACGTTCGCGGATATTTATTGCGCCCTCGTAAGCGCGCGCAAAGGGGTAGAGGGAATCTGTGCTTGTATCCCCACTAAGCTCTTTGTCAGATTTATCCACAATGTATTTATTATGCTAATCCGGCAACTTGCCTTCAGTCTCTCTCTGCTGAAACAAAACCTCGACCGATCGGTCGGAAATTAGAATACGACCAAATTATTATACGCCGCAGATCTTTTCTTTAAGTAAAAAAGTAAATCGTGGTTTTATTGTCAGGGTAAGAATTTTATATTAGTTTTTGTGTCGTAATACTACGTAAGTTCAGGAACATTCTGCATCGATTTTGAACTATAGAACTGTGGTCCAATGATAGAAGTGACTGCCTATATCAGATAAATGTTTTTTTTTTCAATAAAATTATCACTTCCATACATATAACAATAATAATGGTTCCAATTTAATATTTATATATGTGTATGCAACAGGTGCTGATGTGGCCCCCGAATACTACAATATTGCAAAACTATAATTACCGGTCTGAATCTATCCACTGATAGATGAAGGCCTCCCCAATATTAACGATGATCTTCTGCCTATTATATATTCTTACAATCTCCAGAATCATCTCATCATCGCTTTCTACATCTAGGTTCCCGTCAAATCTCGGTTTTCATAAGGCGCACGTTAAAATGTAGGGAGATATATCTGGTCCGTTGCTATTGCTAAAAAAATGTATCCAAGTACACTATTATAAATGTAAAACGGGCGAGGGTATGCCACAGTTTCTTCAGTGAAATTTATACTTTGTTCTCTTATACAGATTACTGAGGCCACGAACTTACAAATATTTCTCTTATCAGTCTAATCTCTTCCTACCCTACGCACAATTCGTTTTCTCCCAAGCTTTAAATACAATTCGTAATCAAATAAACCATATCATCTTTCCGGAAAATTTATCCATCCCCTAAGAGTCGATAAATCGTGATAAAACTTTCGACACAAACGTCTTTATGGTTATTAAGTATTCTATATGATCCTATGTGTTATCTAATGGATCAGACGCTTTTCTGAGAAATACTACTTCGTCTATATTTCTGACCCGTTTCATAGCGCCGACATAATCACAACTTTCTACCGAACGATTTGGGTTTCCAGGTTACAAGACCATAAAAAACTTTTACACTATTGTTAAAATGCTTGATTTTTTTTCCAATCCTAAGTCTTGACTGAGATAATACTATAAATATAGATATTCGTAAATATCTGTGTTATTTTTTAGTACGGTTTTAAAGGAAAGATGTAAAGTAAACAGTACGCAGAAAAATAAAAGAGGAACACTAAATTTACAGTACGACGTCAAAAGAAAAATGCTACAAATCGATCCAACTGTAAACTGATAAACAAAAAAAAGCATTAGCACGAGGGATAAAGCATAAAAAATCTGTAATGAAACGCAGAGGGTTAGGGCGTTAGTATTGCGTACATAATCCTTATGGAGTAGAACGCAGTAAAACGCAATACTTGTTCGCCGAACGACCGCACCTGTGTATTTTTGACTACCTGTGGATCACCATTCGCATAGGCCGCTTTCACACAGTGGCACAAGCGTGCGTGTTAAAAAAGGGAATAAAGAGACGACTTTCCAACAGTTACGAGTTCTGTTTATCGTAATGCATTATATAAATATTGAGTATTGTTCAACATTAATTTCACATTAATATTTTGGTAATTATATGAAGTTAGAAATTAGATTATAATTTTATTTTTTTAACATTTTCACATTACATTATTTGCAACATGTATAAGCAGTAAAGCTTTGTTCAGCCAAAAATTAAATGTAATACATTCAAAAGCTTTAAAAGTGTATTCTTTACTATACAGCTAGCGTGTTTAGTTTTACAAATTCACAATTAAGGACACACGAGTCCGAACACACAATGACAAAAATACTATTAAACCGTTAATACTATGTATACTAAAAGGTCAGGGGTGTATTCTCGAATATAATTACGTGAAAGGCTATAATTTTTTTATTTCAAAATATCAATAATAATTGTAGTGTAAAATTTATTTGACAACAAGCGTGCCCTCCGCCTGCCCAGTTTGTGTCGACCACGTTTTAAAGATTATATCAGTTATACGATATATAATGGTGTTAGTTATTAACCAAAGTCAATTGGTAAATATAAAATTTTTCTTCTGAATGCTAGTGAAACATCCAATTATTTTCAGAACGAAAAAATGAGTAAAAATTACGTTATCTTGGAAGGAGTAGCGTGGTTGCCAAGCAATGCATTTAAGGAGAGGAGATGGCGAAGCATACAAGATTGAATAATGTGATACATCAGACGCAATCAAAAATATCTAACGAGACTTAACTAACTTAACATTAATAAATTATTACATTGCCAAATGAATATTAAATTTAAAAAAAAAAGATTGTGGATTAAGTGTAAACATTTTACAGCCCTACATCAAATCAGAGTGAGTTAGTGCCTAATATAAAATTAACGCCCGGCTGAGTGGGCCACTCTGTTCCGGAAAGTTTTGAGGCGCGTTTTTTTATATTTTTTATTCGCAATATAAAATCGGGAAAGCTGCCAAATACTTCGTCTAGTTGAGAGTGAGCGAAGATTCTGATTCTGAGGATTCATCGCGATCATTTATTTATTTTTCGTAGATTTATATTATTAGTCACAGTGGCCTACCAAACTCCAGAAATAAATAACTTCTGAATTTTCACAGCTTGGTATAATGAGGCTAGAAAAAACTTTCTTGTGAGGGGCGTGCAGTGTGACATATTAAAACGTATTTCTTAAAGAATATATTGCGCCGTATAAGAAAATCATAAACAGTTAAATATACGAAATATCGATGGCGTATCATACATTTGTTAAATTATTCAGGAGCACTAAAAACCTTATAAATAATAAGGTTTATTAGTAGCATTTCTATTGATTTCACTACTTATGCCGCCTCTTACATGATGTCGCCTGGTGCAGCCGCGTCTCTGTTTCATACCACGTCACTCCCCTGCATTAAATTTTATCATATATGACCACAGAATACTGAACGATTATTCGAAATGCACTTTTTTATACAGAATATTTACTATCGATTTTGCTGTCATTGATTTGTTTTTTTTTTGCGAAAAAATGGATGAGCATTGCTGGGGCCGTTCTGTGGTTCTGCGCGGAAAGATAAATTAGTCCAAAACTATAGGAAAACATAGATACTATTGAATACGGTAATTGATATTTTTTTATTAAATATCGATTGATACAATGTGCAGTGTCAATCAATCATCGCAGTCGATATTGCTTTTTCACGCGAAATATCGATGTTTTATTTCTTAGTTTCCAGTAGCTGAGAGGTTAGCGTGCTTGCTTCGAAGCCGAAATTTACAGTGCCTTCACGTGTATTAAGGCTGGTATGGAAGCATGCTGGATAATGAAGAAAAGGCAAATACATCAAGAGTTTTATTGAGCAATGCTTGCTATGAATTATTATGGCGAGACGTGAATGTTAATAAAGTAAATACAAAAACAGGAAAGGGACTGGCTAAAAACTGAACGAAAACGACAAAGGGCATGTGCTGCATAAATGGCAAACCAGAACAATGGGTGCCACGGTGACTAACGAATTCAAATCGTATTATTATTCACCGAGAAAGTTAATAACTCCAATGTACTGCGGTGACAAATGCATAATACGAAAATGACCGCCAGAATAATATTCACATCGTCGAGGAAGGCAAATTAACCAGTCCTTTTTTTAACAATGGTATCCACATTGCAGCTAGAATGAATTTTGGAGCAACATGAACTCTGTGCAAAGCAATAATAAATTATCGCTGTTATTTTACACGGCGATGTATAAATAATGCATTAAGGTGGCCGCATATTGACATAACTAACGATGCAAGGTGTGAACCTGAAAATCGCTTTGCAAACAATGGCCGCATAAAACACAGCATTGTTTTAATTTTGAAGCCATTCGCGTGAAAGATTCAAATACTAATTGCAAACTTTGGTTTTGATTTAAAAATATAATATTTTCATCGGGTTTTGCCTACAAGCTTTGTCAACTATTTTTTTATACATATTATAGAACCTTCTTCTTGCTTATGTTACTAATTGCAGTATGCTAATCATATCCTCTCGAAGTGTCCCACTAAGTCGGATAAAAAAGAAGAGTTTGTTAATCAAGCCGGTGAGACTATTCTCCGAAAAATTTTACAGTGTTTAAAGAAGTACGGCGATAACTTAAAACATCGAAATTTCAATTCCAATGTATTTTATTGTATCGAAATTTACAATCCCTAAATGTAATCATATAATTTCTTCACTGACAACGCATCTACCAAGGTCATATGTTATTATCAGCTATGATCCGTATAGCTTACATTCTCGCTTAGTACTCGCGTATACCGTAAACATATGTGTAATACATAGACAATTAAGTTATCATCGCTGTTATAATTAATATGGATTATAATTGGTAGTGTACCTGTCAAATTCCATCACGTTTAAATTATGAGAGCAATACTGCACTTCGTAGATCATCAGTGTTCGTCTGCATTGTTACAGAATATTTACTGATTTTAAATAAAGTTAGCAAAATATTTATATGCAATAAATCGAAATTTAAAAACTTCACGTACGAATTAAATGCGGCGTGTTAAACTAATATATAAAAGTCAAAATATTTATGTTCGTTCGTTCGTTTGTCCACAAT
>JAGVSQ010004856.1:0-18629 GCA_022683975.1 Rhyacophila evoluta | reverse complement strand
TTATGTATGTTGAATAATTAATTTAATACGATGGTTGAAATTGCATTGCAAAAATAGTGAATATTTTTTTAGTTGACTGTATAAGTTGGCGACCCCCCCCCCCCAAAAAACCCTTCGCGACCCACAGGTTGGGAGCCTGTGATTTCAAGCGTCTGATCTCTGCGAATATGTATTTACTCGATAAATTGATAAAAAGAGTATGTTAAAAAAGAAATGGACAAGCCATTCGAAATGGATTTAAAACGAAGATATGAAAGGAAATTAACTAAGATTATACCAATAAGGCCGAACCAAAATGCTCATTTTTTGGTATAAGATATATAATAACAAATATGATTTGTTTTTGTCCTACTGTCTTTACTTTGTCCTAGCCATTAAACCTAAATTTAGAATCATTATGAAATATGACTTCGGTTTGACAATCTGCAAAGGTTCACTACTCTAAAAGTATTCGGAGTATAGAGGAATAAGCATTACGGCGGTATTTGTATTAGGAGTAATTTCTGTTGGATTTTTCTCAAAAAATATTTGATTAGGAGGTGATCTCAATTTATTTCGATTTTTAAATACGTTCGAATGTAAAACAAGTGACGATTTATTGATTATTTATATCTTCAGTTGGGACAAAACTATAATAAGCGATAGTTACTCACTACGAATTCAAAAATCAGTTGATAAAATAATCAACGTTGAAGCATATATGAGTGATACGTACCTACAATATTTGATTATTATATTCTAATTTGTGTAAAGCATGTGAATTTTTTATGTTCGAGTGAGGCGAGGTGAAAATGTTGTTTTCAGTAAATATTGCTGCTACTATAAAGGTCAGACACATTATTTTATATTTTTATCGGATATACATACATGTACAGAGAAAAAGTTTAATATTTATTGAGTATGCGTATTCAATTATACATTTTTTTAAATTTCATTTAGTCACATTTACTTATATCTACAAAAAAAATGTTTGGTAGCCAGCAAATAATAATTTGTCAAAGCGTTTTACGTGAATTTCGTATAAAAATGACATCTAAATGTACGTATTATACTACACAGTCCTTCACGTTTGTATAATATAATAATTCAAACATTCCGATTCAAATGAAAAGTGGCGTTTTTGGAGATTTAATTACACGTACACGTAAATTTAAAATATGCAAATACATACTCGTAAATGTGCGTATAATGAATATATTAGCGATAAAAACGGTAGGTATTATTTACGAATTTCCATCGATAATTGCCGTGTCCACTAGCTATATTCAAGTTCTTCAGTAGAAAACCAGAACAGTCAACTAACTAGGCGCGGAAATTTTCATGTGAAGCCTGTGCGACAATTGTGTAATTATGAATGAGACATCGTAACTTAATATAATATCCCATATAAAATAGTTAATAAAAATTACTTATCTAAGCTAAAATACACCTGTATATGCGAATGTGAATAACAGTTAACGAAAAATAGTGCATATATATTAAATGTAGAAAGGTAAAAGGACGGTAACCTCGGTTTTTTTCGATATCCTAATTTATACAATTTTATTTTAATATTTCGACTTCGGCCCAAAATTATTAAATTAACGTTTTCTGTGCATCCCGCAAAATGCCTCAACGGCAGAAATTCGTTGTATCTCTAAATAATACCATCAAGTCAATATCGGATTTTCACTGTTTTAGATAAAACGATGCAAATGCAATAATCGTGGTTAAGGATGAAGTGCAGTAGAGCTCCGCAGATTCTTGAAACCGCGATTAGTATCGAACCACTTGTCGGCCCGAAAAAATGAGAAACAGGCATTAGTGCCGAATTTAATGAGTCTAAGTAATTACAAAATACAACAGTGGGCATAGGCTCTTTTGCTGAGGAAAAAATCTAGTTACTGTTTTGAGAAGAGCAGAGATGAAACATTAGGGTCATTGCTAATAAACAATATCAGTCCTGAGATAGTTGTACATTCTAATTGTTGGAATGCATACTTAATGAACCGCTTTGTTCGCTTTTTCCAAACCGCAAAAATGGGGGGCTATTTACTACACGAGAACTAGATATTATACTCGTAAGCCTAAATTCATTCACTGTGATTGGTGCAAGAAGATACTTACTGAATGTGGTCAATTAAACATTATAATATACACCACGTTTACTACATATTAGTTAATTCACATGTTGCTTTGGTGATTATATCTATATGATAAAAGCTATGTAATGATATTATTTAAATAAAGTGGAGCGGCATTGTGGATTCAAATATTATATAGCTAATCAAATAAATAAAAATGCGTTGGTCGGTACATGAACTTGAGGTTTGAACGGGAAAAATTCCAATTTCTTCCACATCCTCACATCATACATACTTATGAAAACTATAAAATTTCTATAATGTAGCATACTATCTCAATGCTGTCAGATGTTGTTACTATCCATACGTTCGCTAGAGTTTCTATTAGTGTAAAAACAACTATTATATTAAAATCGACTGCATAAATTAGTGACCACAAAAATGCGAACAATATCCGGAGACCGGAGATCGATGATTAAAGTCGAGAGATTATTTTCGTTCGCAAATTCCACAAACCAAGAAGTAGGAGATTATTTTCACACAGAAATATTACGACATTCTTTGATAACGAAGTCATGTCCCACCAGGCGATGCCAACTGTGGAAACATTTATACATTGTGAAATATGAAGATGCACGAATAAAAATATTTTCAAACAAAAATATCTTTGATATTAATGGATTAAAAAGTATTTCTTACACTGACTCCCGTGATGGATCTTAATAACAACTGTAAAGCATGTTACAGATTTTTTTAATGATACTAATTTTAAATACGTATAACAAGTCAACAGGGATTTTTAAATCTACAAAGGTAACTGAATCTATTTTGTCAAAAGATAATACGATAATATATCGATATTAGACTGTAATTTTATGATTCCAAATATAGTACGCACGCATAAATGTATGTATACAGAATCAGATACAAAAATTGGTTCCGTAGATAAACCCCAAATAGTATTTTCTCTGATTTTTTTCAGCTTTCCTGTTTTCCGAATCATATAGTATCGCAGTGATCCTAATATAAAAGGCAAGGCAATTTTCGCGAATCAATTTCCCTAACGTACAAACTGGCTTACAGTCAGTGACTACATGATATTATCATGACACAAAAGGCATTTCGCTTCCCATTCATTGCCCGCAGCTAACGTTTTTCTAAGAATGTGAAATGTGTTGTTTTTATATAGAAGTTGTTTTATCTATGTTTATAAAAAGGAGTGACCTACATGGCCTTGCAAAGACAAAAAGTCGTAAGTGACAAATTGTAAAAAAAAAACAATTTATTTTTATCTCTTCGTTAACATTGGTTCTTTATAAGTTGTTTATTGTGTGTAATAAAACTATTTAAATATATGAATATATATATATAAACTATATTATGTTGGATATATGTCTCATTTTAAATTAAATGTGTAAATCAATGTTAGCATTTTACTTAATAGATAGGGATATTTCCAAAATGAACTTATTCCACTATGACAAAATGATAAGAGAGAAAAATTTTGACAGGTCTTTTTGTATAAAATAACGATAAAACATGTATTTCGAAAGCTTTTTATTTTTAATGGTATTGAAATTGATGTTTTCTACTGGTTACATGCTAAATGATTCTTTTTTACAAGATTACCCCCCTCAATTAAAATATATTACATTTTTTTTTAATTGCAGAATTCGCAATTAAAGACATCATTAATAAATAATTAATCTTACGAAATTCGCCATATTTAAGATCTCGCTCTATATTTTTCTTAGCTAGTCATATGCCTCGATAATCCAACACATTATTTCGAACTTCCACGTTTATAGGTTTTCCAATAACTACAATGTATTCAAAACATAAGAAGCTTTAGATTGGAATGAGAAAGTACAAAATTCGTTACGACTGAAATTAGATTTCACTGATAATTTAAAAAACTATAATTCTACAATACGTACATTGAAATAGAGATACGCAGTGTCAAAGCGAAGAACTAATAGTTTAAACTTTGAGTCAAAAACAAATTACGTGGCGATAATCGACTAAAACTAGAAACAAACAACAAAGATAAGTGCTTTTATCAGTATTTTCACTGAATATTGAATGACAAATACACCCAATCATCGTATTATGGTCACACTACCAGTCATCAAGTGTGTGGCACCGATTTAATCTGACTAGGAGGAAATTGTTGATAATTTTGTTTACTAGACTATTTTAAATGGTGCGATAATGATCGCACACCATACATTTATAATGATAACAGGCGTGTTTTTTCTGGGTATTATTGATTTACACTTCCATTTGGTACGAATGTTTTTCATGAATTATTTACCAGATACTGCCGGAAAGGATTAAAGCCCGTATCGATAATTATTATGATTTACTTACCGTGTATACATTAAAGTATGGTGACCGTAGTGTACACCTTGTATAAAAATAAACTAGAACGAACTTCGAGGTAAATATTTTACTAAATTATTTCTGCCCAGTAATATAAACCTAACAGAGTGTATTTAATCTTGAAGGAAAAAATAAAAAAAACAAACTGAAGTTCCGTAAAACCGTTTAAAATTTCGTGTCATGGCTTGGAAAGAATATTTTAGTATTTTAGATATTACTCTAACTAAAGAGATCAGTTCTACATGACATGGTTATCGCTTATATATTACACGACGTATGTTTAAGTGCAAAGTATCATACTCGATATTCACAAGCATCAACGAATGGTTTGTCAGTACCAATGAAGAAAAAAAAGTTATTATTTGACAATTTTGATTGTAGGTTTACATTTCTCGTATTATATTGATAGCAAATGTATTTCGATTTAAATTATTTCTATAAAGTAACACACCGAGTGGTTTTCGGCAAAAGATCGAAAGCGGTAATTTGGCTATTTTTTTTTTCTTCATATCAGTTCAAAATAGATATCGCATAGATTGGAAAAAATATCATAAGAAATACAGAAGCCGAAGTCAAAATTTATGCATTTTTCATTTTACCGTATGATTAATGTTATAAAAATCCACGAAGCAAAACATCGTCAGCGTCATATAGTTTTACGCTTACGATCTTTTGCCGAAAACGGTTCGACAAGTGTGTACACGAGGCTTATCCAGAAAAGATTTGGAATCACATAGTGTGGTATGAGAGGATATAGAAAGAATAGTCAAATATTACGTACGATATACACCTCTACCATACCTTTAAACTAATTGTTAATGCCGTTGGATGTAGTCAGGCGAGGCCGTTATCCAAATAAGGAGAGAGAAAGACCGAATACAATGTAAGAGTATGTTTGAAGTGATCAAGGTCTACGAAATGATGTAGCGCCACAAACGAAGAAGGATATACATAGTTAGTTTAGTATGTATTGTACATATTGTGTGATAAATTATAACATGTTTATCGTCCCGAACATGAACAACGAACATTTTTGAATAACAAACGAAAAAACATATCATTTTAATAAAATGTATTAAAAATTTTATCACGTATTTTGGGCATAATTTCCTAGAGCGCTTCGGGAATTTTGGCAAACTTCATAAACATACACTACACGCACGAATTTTCGTAGCTCAGATACCATTTAAAATGTGTTCTAACGTTTTAGTTTTTTAAATGTTATCTTTCCATTAAGTAAAGTTTAAACTACATCACATAAAACATAATAGCGGGCAACCATTGTAAATAATACAATATGTGATCGATAAAAAACAACGTACTTAATAGACTAAACAAAGCTGGTCTACTTGAGCTACCTTAGTGCTAGTCCTAATAGATACTGATTTGAAATAACCCTATATATTTTTAGAAATTGATTTAAAAAAAGGAGATTATTCACGAGATACCAAACTCGCTTTCGGTTGTTTTGCCATAATTAAGAATATTTATAACTTATAAAAAATAATATTAAAATTGGATAAATTCGTAGATGATGGGTGATGTTTTAATAAAATTATATTATTTGCAAACAGGACAATGTTTTATATTATTTGACTATACTGTAAGTACGTACTAATTTTGCGTTGTGTGTTGATATAATAGCTTCCAACTGGTAGGATTTCAGCATCCTGCAAGACTGTCGGGTGCTATCCACAGAATGTAGTCGGCGAAATTAAAGGATGCTTGCATAACATTGGAGGACGCTGGGTTACAGAGACTCGAATTTGAAGCATCACGTGGCGGCAATATGCTCCGGGGTTATAAGGAACGGGGGTGATAGAATAAAACTTATTAAAAATCTACTGAGAGGAGAACGAGAACTCCATAGTTCAAATGAAAGACCTTGTAAGAATCCTAAATATCCTTTATACGAGTTATTTTAATTATGAAAAGGGTACGTGTGTGGAGCAGAGAAATTAGGATTCAAAGCAATTCTCTCAAAACATTTTGAAAAGTATCGAGCAAACATTGAATTCATTAAAAGGTGTTACCGATTCTCAAATTGGTATATTCAATTATTATGTTCTTGAAACTTCTTTATGTTTTTGAAACACTAGTTGGAGTGTCAAATTTCATTTCTGATTCGTAGATTTTTTATAGTAGATGTTTATCGAAACCCGATTTCAACGATCCCTACGGCTGCGTTCTTGAAATAAAATAATCTCAATTGAAATAACATACGCAGTGGGGTGGGCCGCTTGAAGTGAATATTTCCTCCAATAATTTTTGGGGTTCATCTTCGTAGGCAACATTCGAACTCTACCCGTTTAGTGTTTTCAAGAATAATTCCAGTCTCGAAACTTGGAGTAATCAGTGTATTTATTGTATACGTCGCAAAATGCAGCGTGGTGGGGACGGTTGGTGCGGAGTGTGGAGGGTTTAAAAGAGGCTCAAGGCCGTGAGCGAGCGCAGAGCGTCGAACCCGAAGGGCGATCGATTCGCGGGAGGACCTGTGCTCCCGTGCTCCCCCTGCCCCGGCCCGCCCGACATAACAAGGCTGCGTTTTTACGCAGTGCCCAAACACCACCGCCCAACATTTGCCGTAGTAGGCGGACTGGGCTTACTGCGTCGCAATTATTGCGAGCAGTAAGAAAACCAGACGATATGAAACCTTCTTTTGAGTTTGGAAATTATGTTGAGGACTCCATGGCAACAAGCTCTGGAGCAATCAAGATTCCAATACCTTAGAATATAATATTGCAAGTGAATATTTAAAAATATTAGTTGGGCACATTAGAAAATGCATTCTAGAAGTATATGGATTAATGAATTAATCCATATTCCTCATTCACTGAGTAAACAATATAGATAAGTTATTAAATTCAACACGCTAAGATTATTTTGTAACATGAAACAATGATTAACACCGGAAACCTGGTTCTAAACTTCAAAATAGGTATTTTTTTTTAACATTTCGAAACTTGGCTCATACATTATATTTATATTTTGTCAGATTAATGTATTTTACAAATATGTAAGTAATACCAACAGTCTGCAAAGGTCAACACAGTCACCCCTAATCTTCAAGCAGTGTAATAGAAATATTAAATTAATATCAGAATAAGAAAACATCCCCAATTCAATTAATGATTCATAAAAAATATTCAGTGATGAGATATAGATATAAATTACAACCTACCAATATACAACCCCGGTCGTCATATTTTCATAATTAAACTATGTTTCTAGCGTGTATTAGAGTTTCATTTACGGTTTTTTCTACTGATCCAATTTCGGTAACCGTCATACACACATATTCGAATTTAAACGGCGGGTAGTGAGTTAAATAACAACGAATGTACCTTACACCTGTCTGATTAACTCGTATTATTTACAGCAGCCAATAACAAAAATAAATATTATATGCACAAACCTGACCTTCGTTCAAGCGACAATATAATACGTAAAGAAATTATCTATAGCGCAATTCCCATGAAGCGAATTGTATTGTATGTATTTAAAATTGTGTACGATCCCTTTATGTAATGAATTTACCGCTGGTTTAGCTGGTAATTTGGTGGTAGACGATTAAACAACTAGGTAATCATATGAATGCCGAATTTTAATTCTTCCCGTGGGACATACTACAACTTTTAATGGATAGTTTTACACAGGGGCAGCGGGATATTGACAGAAAATTGCGTCCGAGCATTATGCAGGCTATCGAACTCCTAACATCAATGTAGCACAAATTTCGTTAGCATAATTGTAACAAAAACTAGATATTTTTTCTAAATGATATCCCATTTGAAAAGTTTGATGATAAATTTATTTCCCACGCGATATTTAGAATTTATGAATATGAAGAAAAAGTAGAAAATATGACATTTCCATCGGTCTGACTTTTTATATTGTTTCCATCAAAATAATTTTGTTCTGCATCAGCTACTAGGTACTTTTGACGTTAAGAATAGTAATCAGATTTTTTATGGTTTACCAATAAGTAAAAATTTCCGTGTCTTGTATGTGATGATATATTTTCGAAAATCGTTCAATTTTTGTAATTTGCATCACAGCACAGCGAACAAAACAAGAATCAAAACAAAACGTAAACAAGGAGAGCTTCAGTAGTAAGCAAGAGCTGCCACACGAGAGAATTATCGTGTGGTTTGGCCCAATTTTGAATATTTTTTACGTGGAGAGTAATTATTTATTACCAGCAATATATAGCATTCTAACGCAATGTATTTAAATAAATCATAATATTATCTACCAAACCCTTTAAACTCTTTTAATTATTATTTATATATCAAGCCAACTTAAACTGTTTCATTAATTTATTTTAAAATATTGGATGATGACAAGGCAGGTCAGTTCACTTGATTTCAGAGTTAGACTTAACACTCGTGAACAATTCATCGTGACAAGCCAATGCAGGCGTATATATTTTTATATTTTTTATTAATTAATGCGACTTCGAAAAATGTATATGACAAAATTTCCAATACATAAGCTTGTGTGAAAATAATTGGACGAATTAGAGCAACCAGTCCACATAAATCACAGAGAAATAAAATGATGTGTCAGGTCCCTTCCATAAATCCGACCAAACGGGGGTTAGTTTAATAAGATTTAGTTTGGAGTTTTGTTATTTTTTCATAATATAAGTATATCACTGGAAAAAGCAATAGTATTAAATTTGATTGACGTTCATATAAATATATGATCGCTAAAATACGTTTGTTTGTGTGTACGTAATCAGTTAGGCGTGCCCCGTAAGTCGGAAGGCAGCGCGATAAGTAAAACACCGAAGAATTATTTTGATAAGATTGACTGTACGCGCAGACTGCGGACGTTCAGTCGTTCAGCATTCCATACAAGTTCTGTGTGGTGTATACAATTCAATGAAATTATACAAATAAAAGCCGTAATTCCTAAGAAATTATCCTCAAGCTAAATTTTGGTATGGACCTTGATACTGTGGTTCTGAAGAAAAAATCAAAAGTCGATAGTGCTGGTAAAACATTAAGGCGGGGTCAAAGGTTAACAAAAACAACGGTCACTTTTGAGGGAAAGTATTGAATATCAAAATATTGAATCAGAATTCAGCTCGAGGATAATTTCTGCTGAGTGCAATGTCAATTTCACTGGATTAACAGTCAACGAGTGAAATTGAATGGTACCGGTGAACTGTCAGTTGAACGACGAACTTCAGACCTTTCTCTGTATGCGCGTATAGTAAACGCGTCTTGAGCTTACGTTTTGGGGACGCAATACTTTGTACTCGCTAAGCGCCACTGTTGACTTTACAGCATGTGATATAGACGCCAAACAAAATAAATGACAAGACGCATAAGCAACTATGCATACATAGCGGGGCAGATGGTCGTATACCTCACGAAATACGTGAACGTACAAACTGACACATCTTGTTGTATTGTGGGGATAAATTCGCCAACTGCGGCAGATTCTGCTAATGTGTGTAGTTGAAAAATGAGAAATTTATTTTATTATCAAATTAAATACGTTTCGTGCGTGTGCCCCGAATATACATGACATGAATCACACGCCTCTGTTAAGAACGAAATAGAAGATTTTGTCAATAAAAAATATTGGCTGTATTCCAATTTCAATCCCATTTCAATGACATTTCTTTTACCTTTAAAATAACAAAAAGAAACGTACTCGTATGACGATCTATCAAGTATATATACATATGTTACCAGGATTAGCGATAGCATTAAGATCGCAACATTGATTGTGTTCATATATACAAACAATTTCATGAATTCATTTACTCCCAAAAGCATTAATCTTCCAATTGTACAGTACATTATCAATTACATGAAAGTACATATAATATCGCCGTGAAACTTATTAAGTTTGCTCTCTCTTTCTACACTTTCTTCCAATGCTATCATTTTTGCTACATATGCTACAACACATGTGAAAACGTGTGCGGTTTTCCAAATAAAACAAAGAGAGCAACCAAAAGTTAGAATTTCTATATACATATCAGTTTTCAATGAGATACCTACTACCTAATTCTTATCCAGTAAATTTTCTCGCCGATTATTCCGTTTTGAGATGTAAGAAATGTAATTTAGATACGTCTACATACCTTGGAGTTACTACACTAAACTATTCGTGACGTTATTATTTCAGCCATTAAACAATTTTAACGCAAACATGATAATGTTGAAACGCACAAAAACAACAAGCGTAAGATTATTGCTGCTGCTTTGTCAAGATAAATGTATGTTATAAATAACTTGCAACGATTAATTGAATATAATTTTATATAAGCGATTTCTATAATGCACAAGTCAAGTGACAAGAACAGAGCCACACTATAAAGTTAGCGAACGGTTTGAACTTACATTGCAAACAAGAGTTGAATCCGATAGATGACACGCGATTGTCATTACATCCAAGAGTTCTATTTGTAATGTAAATTGATTCAAACGAACACGTGATAATACTATGCACAAGTTGCCAACTCGTTGCTTTCGCAGTAACAATTCCTTGAATAACTTACCTGCTCAATGTATTAAAAATGACATATTTATTCATAACTTGACTTCATGACTTCGTAGTGGATACCCATAACAGTACCAACCAAAGCAATTTCAACTTGCGCAAAACAAATATTGTTCAAGCAGATGCTTAGGTACTCGATTGCTTATTTGCTATACGATGATTTTGTAGAAAAATAATTTCGGTTATTCGGATAAAATTAATAAATTACATCACTTCATTTTGAAATTTTCGTAATATTTAAAACAAAGTTATAATAACGCGAAACAATAAATGCAATATGGTCCCTAAGTACCTATCAATTATCAATAATATGGGACAATGAACGTACATTTGTATTTTATTTTCCTTTTCGTATTGAATAAATAAAAAATAACTACCAAATCAAGAAGTGATTTTTATCGCATAAATTTTTTTATGCAAAAAATATGTACGCCATAATAACTTTAAAGAAGCCAACCACCTTTAAACGCGAGAGAAGATGGTGTGAGATGTTTAGACAGACGGTGGTTTCGACGGCTGGATAGAACAGAAATAAGTATTATAGATCTGCATGTTCTAGAGATTCAATTATTTTTATTATATATATGTATTGTACATATAATGCATTAATAATTAAGTATATTAAGTTTTAAAATATTTTGGGAAGTAGTAAATAAACATATTTAGTCATACCTATACGATTCATTCGTTTAGGAACCTGTTATTCGAAAATGCCAGGTGTAATAACCTCTACGTATTAAGATATGTAATTGTTGTTTTCGCACCGTCTTGTGAACATTTACTTGCTTACCTACGAAATAGGAAATAAAATGTTACCTATCTAGGAGGGATTTTTATCAAAGGGTCATAGACATGACATTCCGACGTTAGAAAAATAACTTATCAACTAGAACCAATCCCCTTTTTGCTAAAATATTTGTTTTTCCAAGACACGTAACATAAACAAGCATGTCTTATCTATTTCAACGAGACGAATTGATAAATTATCATAATTTTACCGATAATTATTGATGATATATATTTTTTCGAAAATAGTTTTAGAATATTAGTTTCGATAAATCTCCTTATTTGGTTATTTATATAATAAGAGATTATTTTTATCACTACGTATTACATACACGAGCGTGATTAATTAAAAATAAATTGATTTATTACTTAAAATATCATGAAGAAGGTACGGTACATAAGTATTTTATTTTAATATTAACTCGTATTGAGAGAGTAGGTGGTTCCTTGACATTATTTATATTTTATAGGTATATACTGCAAGTATTTAGCGGAAGGTCCATAAAAAAGTGTAGTTAGGAATGCGAGATAACGGGCTTGAGGTAAAAAGCCAGTGAACGACCAGTGGCATGCACATTATTTAACTTGCATGTTGAACAAAAAAGGGTAGAATTAATAAAATTAACACGAACAATAATATTCTATTATTTACAATCAACGACTTCAAGTCAACAAATAGAATACAAAATTATCCTCGGTACCTTATATGTTGGAAGACATTTTAACACACTTTAAAAAATACATCTTTAATATGGGGATCAATTTCGAAAACACATTTTAAGTGGTATCGATGACAGCAGAGACGGACGAAATAAATATTAATTATGGATGTATAATTATAAAATCGTAATATTTATTTTGGATTTTCCTCTTTTTGGTGCCAAGCCATGTCGAATACGGCTATCGCATTTTCACAATGCGCACGTCACTGTCACATGTTATATGATGATGGCAGTCGATCTACAAAATGCCAAGAGCAGACCACCTGTCGATCATCTTCTCGTCGGAACAGATTTATTATAAAACATCATAGATATGTAAGCTTTACATATCGTTTGGTGTGTAAGTACCTTGCCGCAATCCGGTATTTGTAGCGGAAGATTGCATTCCATTCCATTGGACGGCCAGTGATGTACGGAAATTTACAAGCAGTATTTGCCTACGTCTCGTAAATATTAACATTTATTAACTAGTAACATCACTGATACACGTATCTTGCATGAGTATATATTAAGATTCTCAATTAGTATTTTAATTCAGATGTCACATTAACCTGTTCAATCCGCAATATTTTTTGAGTCAAATATCATCCAACAACATCTCAAACCATTATACATATTGTCGCCATGGAGCGAAAAGTCACTAACTAAATTAAAATTCTTGGATGGTGAATGTTTTGTGATTGCAATTTAAATTTAAAAAATGAGGTAATGAAAGTTTTTTTGGTAATTATTAATGGCGCCATCAGATCTATGAATTGCCAAAATATATTTAATGCTTATTAGCAAAGTGATCGACTTTACCCATAGTTACGGAGTTCAAAATTAGCTGCTATGACGTATCCAACACATTTTTACCAAATTTGATTTTTCACTCCACGGCGACGATACGTCTATGTTTATCAGGTAAACGTTTGAAACAAAAATATAATAAATAAATTATGAAGCATCGTCGCATGGAGCATGTTCCATGTATGGTTAAAATTTTGCTATGTTGTTATGAATAACCGCCATGAATGTATTTGTTATATTTGGTAAACGTACCAAAACCTCCGTATTATTAGCTTATAGCACTACATATAATACAAGCCGTAGACAAAGATGTATATTACTTATTCTGCCAATTCCATCAAGATACCGATAATTAGACATCCGTGGTAAACAAAGGTTGAAATAAATATTTACGTGTGCAGCATACCCTATAGCAGTTTCTCTATCATTTTAGACCTGTGAGAAAAATTTATCTTGGAACTCCACTTCTGGTATTTTTTTAGGTCGTGTAATATAAGTTACTTGATTTATTTTAAAGTTTATAGTACCTACCTAAAAATAATTATTGAGTTTGTGCCTTCCTTTCTTTCTTTCCTTCTCCAGTGGAATTTATTCTTTACGTGTACAATTTTATGCCGATTACGGCTCAATATAATATTATTTCATTGATGAGCCTAAGAAATTATACTGCTGACAGAACTCTGAATCCCGCCTCACATGGTGCGTGTGACAACGTGAAGAAATTATACCTTGAGAAAAGTGCAGCTATTCACATTTATAAGATAATAATAATATAGATAAAAGGTAAATTTATCATGAGAAAAATAATTTTGTGTAATCCAATAACTTCGAAACCGGAAAAACTTCATTTATCAACTATATTCAAAATCTATTTTAATTTACGCTTTTTAAAGTGAAATGACCAATTAATCCGAATTCATCCCCATTACTAGAGCGAGTGCAATACCCCCGTGTCCCAGGGGTCAGAGAACTGTCCTATAGAACCTGCACGAAAGAACATCGGCCTTAAGTGTGCGAGCGAAGAATGTATGGCGCAGTTGATAAAGTAGCGAATTGCAATAGTACATTGAATGCGATCCGACAAAATGTCGACTATTAACCCCATTTTCAAAGCTGCTAAAAATCGAATCATACCAATTTTAGGGAATAAATACACTTTCATATGAAAATTTCGTAACACTCGAAAACATTGCTGAAGTAGCTGCAAAATATTTGCGTCATATTTTTCATGGATCAAATTATTGTAGGAGTATGCATTACTTTATTAATATAAATACATGTTTTCCTGCATTATCTCATCGCTAAGATTTATACGAAGTTGGAAATTTTTGTAAATTTAAAAAATAAGAAATAATTAATTACAAGCTGCTACTAGGTTAGCTACTAAATCGTTACACAATGTCATCGTATTAGGATATATTTTATTTTAATTTACAAGTCGACATCGGGTTAAAACGTCGATTCAAGCGGCCATTAACACTCGCTTTACTGTATTTTTTTAAACTACGGTGATGGCTTCTGAGTGTCCAGTAAAAAATATGTTTAAAATTCAAATCATGCAAAATCTGCTACATAAATTATTGTGATACGATATCAAAATCATTTTACCGTGTATTAAAACTCAAATAATATAAAATTAGTGCGAAATGCAAAAATAAAAGAGAAACAAGACATGTACAGAATAACATACTTTGCCGACTGATTTAACCGCTTTGAATAGTCCCTTTCTTCCCCTCTGAGACTTGAGACATAATTAATGAGTGATGTACGCACTGGTCATTCACTATCTAACACCGGACAGTAAGAGTTAAAAATTTTGACGTACTATCGGTACTTAGGCAGTTAATTTTAAGATGTCTATGCAGAATAGATCGTGATCTATGAAATGCACTCTCGTTGCCGATCACGACCATGGACTAAAAGTAAAAATTGATTGATTAATTTATTTTTCGGTAGGAGGCATGATTTCAACAATCACGGTGCTATAATTAAACAGAAATACTAATGCAAAAGCCAAAAAACATAATCCGTGAAACATTAACAATGAAAAAAAATGATTTTTGCAGGAATTAATAATGGGCTGGTGACATTATATCAACATTTTCCCTTTCAAAGCAACCCAATTCCTCTAATCAATTTAATTTAACAGTAGTCGGTATGAAGTGGTTCAAAAAAATAATTCGGTAAAATTTAATAGTACCAACATTTTAAACAATAATTTATTTATGATACTTATGTAATTCAAATATTATACACACCAATGTTATTGTAAGCAAGAAGCATGCGTATACACATATTTGTTGATTTAAACTGCAAACAATTCGACCCTATGGTGAATTACTTACAGCAAAGCAAACTGGCAATAGAAGTATGTAATAACAACGCAGAGCACGCCATGCCGGTCTGTTTACAATATTTTGAAATAATTACACGCGGGGGGCTGCCGTTTGTTGTGCGAAAGTCTATGGGCGCGAGGGAGGTAGGTGCGATGTAAACAAACAATATTCCAACTAGCGAGAGAGTGGTAGGGAGCGAACTAGCAAGAGACGATCAAAAATAGCACAGCGCTGCTGGGTCGCGGTTTCGAGATGCGGCTGCATTATTTCGTATTGTCACACAAAGTAGGGTGACGGCGGTGAGACATGGACATTGTGATACAAATATACCGATGTTGAATAGAATGTTTCAAATTTATAGCGAGTAACGATTGCACTATTCTTCTTCCTGCAATACCGTTCACTAGCGTAGTTTACAATCATGAACATTTGGCAAAAAATCTGTATCATGGTTGTGTATTTTCTTCCGCCACACAGTTATACAACCGTACTAAGCTATGTCATTTACAGTACACATAAATCGAGTGCTGACAACGGCTACTAAACCAAGAAAATGTGGCTTAGCTTGAATAATGAACTGTATGCTATTTTGCTTGAATTTCACTGATACATTAGCTTTCGTTGATCAGCTAAACGAGATGCTGTTGTTTGCTATATCTAGTTGTATGTAATTATAAATAGAATACATCATTTTGTGGGTCAAATTAAATTGTGGGGAGCTACTCGAAGAGCACATTTGATTTTCCTGACAGCGTTACAAAGAAGGTTATTTGACGAAAAAAATTAATGCGACAGAGAAGGTTTCTTTTGCGTTCGTATGTATATATCATTTTTATTTCGAATGTGTATTTAAAAAATATGATAAAAGTATGCTGATACATTGTTTTGGCCAAACTACGCCTTAACAATTTTCGAGTCTGTGACACATACGATCAAAGCGGACGCGCTTACCAACTCAGTTGCCGAGGCGACGTCTTTAAATTATTGTTATTCACACTAACACAAATGGAAATTGAACATTTTACTTTGGAGTTTCGTTACTAACGTCATCATCAGATTTTAAGTTGCAAGAAATATCAGGAAAATCTGAAGTAATTCTTAAAAGCAAGCTAAAATATCGTGAGTATTTTTATAATCAGGGCGAATGATTCATTTTCTAACCATGACACGTGGTTACCGCAGTCATAGTGCAGCGGACACGAAAGGGGGCAACGGCAAGCGATGCAACGTGCGAGGGGCATGTGTTGAGTTATGGCGATAATGGTTTATATTATTATGCAACCATTCGCGGTCGCCGGTGTATTGACGATAGTGACGAAAAAGTCATCCGCAAACGGTATACTGCCGTAAATTATAATATAATAACATTTTTAAAAGCAATAAAATAATATGTTACAGCTGGCCTACAAATAAAAGATGTGCGTTCTATGATTGCGCGTGGAATAAGATGTATGCCACATTTGTTTGTGTTATATCACTCTAGTGCAGTATCACGCCAACCGGCCTCCATGGCAGACCGAACTTGGGAACCATTTTTCTTATGGGTTGTCTTCGGTCCATGGTAATAATTCCGCCCGATTCAGATTATGGGTTTTTTCAGTTAAGAATATTTTTATTTTTACTTCGCTTTCATTCGAGGTTTACGCCAAACATCAAATAAAATAGGAACGAGTACACAGAGAAAGTTAAACTTACACAATCTATCCTAAATACGCGAATTCATTGAAAAAATGTGTGAACATACTTCATTTAGTCGACGATATGAGTACCAATAAGCACGGAATTCCGTATCTGCGATGCTAATACAAATATCGCGACAACAAGAAAATTAAAAGACGATAATAATAAATAAGTCATGTTCGACAAGTGTTTATAATATTTACACTATCCAATTAAATAATAAATTGTCAAATTTAAAGTATACTTTTCACTTACTGAGATTATTACTGCGCATCTAAATCGGTGACGAGCGCAATCAGAGGGGCCGACCGCAATTTCCGAGTTGGGCAAAAATTTGACGGAAACAGGATATTAGCGTGTACTATTTACGTGTTGCATGTGTTGATAGTAGGATTTTGAGAGGTGTGACTGACCGTCGAATAATAATAATAATAATAATAATATAGTGAATAAGAAAGTATCACGTTGCAGTGCGCTGCTTATTTAAGCAAAAAAAATGAAGAGAACATTTTAATTATAATATTTTGGTGACGGTACAAAAATAGTGGTAATGAACTTGATTGCATCCGATATCAACAATACATCGCATAGTATAAATGTTGTTGCTATAAATAGTAGAAAATTCTATTCAGCCACGGAAACGTAACCGATTGTAAACAGAACTGCCTTACTACGAATGAACGCGTTTGACAAATTATAATTTACTATATTATATACCATCAACCATCTGATAACACATAGACTTACAAATTTATAAACATGTATATCTACGATTGGTACATTCTGAATTTACTTCAATTTGGTGGAGAAGATAGCACAATGTCATCTTATATGTATATTTTACCTTGCGACACTCCATTCTGATATATATGTGTGTGTATAACAATATGCATACATGTTTTATAGAATGGGAAGTACGGGAAAGCCATGTCTATGAAAATGGAATTATAATAATATTTAAAACTTTATTTTTTATACAGGTGACTGAGCAGAAATTAACGCGTTAGCGCTTCTTAGTGACCGGTTATAGGTTTGCATCGCACTAGTTGGTCAAAGTCTCGTGTGATTATTTAATATGTACATATTTAAATTCAAGACATCAATCGGTTAAAAAAATATGCTAGCAGTGGGACGAACTACCAACCCTTTATATTATGGAGGTTCTTCTGCGATTGCGAAAATCGGTAGTACATACGGTAAGCAATAGAATGGCATTGCTTAATATTTTGATTAGGCACAACTATTGCAGCATATCGCTTGATACCAATATGGTGAAAAAATTGTACGCGTATTAACTCGATGGTTGCCAGAGACGAGATATCTCGGCAGTACTTTTGGTGGCGTATTCT